>PVJH01000161.1:321954-429256 GCA_004026705.1 Nesogale talazaci | reverse complement strand
CTGTACAAAGTTTCTTTGGAGTACTTCAAGGCAAAAATGCTGCTTTGTGGACTAAGGTGCTCCTGACTCAAGCCATATATATTTTCAATTGCCTCACATGCATGAGGAAGGTGGACAAAGAAGAAGGAAGACCAAAGCAGAATCAATTCCTGAATTGTGGTGCTGGTGTACCGTGGGCTGCTTAAAAGATAAACCAATTTGTCTTGGATGAAGTAAGGCCAGAATACTCCTTAAAAGAAAGGATGGGGCTGAGGCCCGGTGGCGTAAGTGGTTGAGTGTGGAACTGCAGCCCGCAGGCTTGGCGGTTCAAATCCAGCGGCGGCTGGGTAGCGCCCACAGCCACCAAAGGCAGTGATGCCCACAAAAAAAAAAAATGAAAGGATGGTGAGACTTACATACTTTGGATACATGGTCAGGAAAGATCAGTCCCTGGAGAAGGGCATCATGCTTGGTAAAATTGAGGGGCAAGGAAAAATAAGAAATTTGGTAAGATTTGTTGACATAGTGACTGAATTAATGGGCTTAGACACACGTATCACTCGGACTGAGAAGGGCTTTGTTCTGTTGAGAAGGGCTTACTATCGGTTGGAGCTGACTCAATGGCCCTTAACCACAACCATAACAAAGCAACTAGCAATGGCAATTCCATTCTATCCATTATTGCCTTTGTAGGGCACATACCCCAAAGATACAATAGACAGAACATGAACAGACATGCTCCCATATGTTCATTGCAGCAAAGTCCACAATAGCAAAAAGCTGTAAAAGCCCAAATGCCCATCAGCAGAGGAATGGATAAAGAAACACTGGTATATGTACAATGGAACACTTTGCAGCCCTGAAATACAGTGATGAAACCATGAACCTACTGTGACATGGATAGACCTGGAAACCAGTAGGCCGGACAAAGTTCATCAATCACAAAGGACAAATATTGCTTGAATTCCAAGTAACAAGTTCAAGAGCCTGTCTTGTGCCCATGAATGCTATGTAGCACCCTCTGTATTTGCACATCCTCAAAATCACTTCAACAGAGGAGAACTGACCTCATCTGGGGTCAGTTTTTCAAGATGCAGGGAGAGGGACAAGAACATTCGGTTGTCGACATACAACATTGTGCTAAATTCACCCCGAACAGACGATGTTAACATTACTGGAAATTCAAGTCAAGATGGGAGGGATGTATGCGTGTCTCAAAGAAGAAGATTTTATTACTGTTGGGTAAATCAGGAGGAGTCACTTCCCATAGGGAACCCCACTTCCACAAAAACAAAACAGCAACAAAAATTTTTAATCATATTCATATAGAATTCATGAAAAGAATATACCTGGTACTATGTTCCTAACTTGAATGTTTAACCTAGTTTGTAGGCAGCCTTAATGATGACCAAAGCCATGAGCTATATTGTCCTTTAGAGGTGTCCTTTAGACTCTGTCCTTTTGAGTTGAACAACACCCTTCATAGGCCACACCAGGAAAACTTAATGTACATACTCCACTCAGCGCCATGGGTTTTACCTCAAACTCACCTGGGGCAGATATAAGGAACAGGCACATGCCCCTGGACTTTAGGTTGAAGAGCCTGAGTGCGAGAAGAAATTTGTTGTTTCTAAACCTAGGTTATGGAATTGTGGGTTCTTGGACTTTGGATCAGATCTCTTGCTTCGAGAGTGCCCAATGAATTGTGCCCCGGGATTGCCATATTTTAACTATTTTAATGCTGTCCTTGCTTTCTTATGACAAGCATTAGTCTGGTAGGCATGGTTCTGCCTTGGTAATAAATGCTATTGAAAATGTTGCCCTATCGTGAACACTTAGTGTTTGTGTAAATAGTGTCTAGTCACTTAAGAATTTAATATATTAAACTTGTTTTTTATATTAGTATAAAAACATATTAGTCTGTGTATTGAAGTCTGAATGTAGCCTATACTTGTATAATTTCCTTTTCTCCATAGTATTTCAAATTCTATATGATTGGTCAAATGAATGACCCAATTAATAGAATAAATTCTTGCCCCGGGGAGATGATTTTTAATGTTCTCTATCATAACATGATAATGATATCTTTAAAGTGAACCAGGCATACATATAAACCATACATATGTAAATGTGTTTTGGGGCCACAGTTAATTCTAGCCCACATATAATTGTTATTCCTGACCCGGCTTGATGCTTGTCTCTATAAAGAGATCACTGAAGATATGAGTGTGAAAGCAAAGTGTGAATAAGCCAGATAGTGCCTGGCTATCAGAAAGAATAGTGTCTGGGGTCTTAACAGCTTGTTTTCAAGCAAGGACCTGTCTAAGTGAGGCATTAACTAAGTCCGCATGCGAGAGTACACGAGTCTATATAATCTAAGGGAAGGAAGGAATGACATCAGTACTTAAATCTGAACACCTAGTTTATGGCAAGTTGTGGATGAAAGTGGAAGCCCCAAACTCATTTGCAATGTCCCCACATGGATTAAGCCTCCAGTGAATTCCCTTAGACCATAGTGGATGGATGTGAATAGCCTTGTTTATCAGACAAGAGAGCATTTAAATTCAATGTGGATAATGTAGTTGGGTTAAAATATAATATCACTTTATTCGATCTCCTTTTTGAACTATTTAAAAATTGCTTCAGTGTTTAATATTTTCTGTTTTCACTTTGAGGTTTTTCTATGTTTTGTCTCATCATTGCTGTTTTTATTCTTTTGTGTTTGCTTGATTTCCATATTTGTATATGATATATTTGGTTTTGTGTATTTATAAATTTTGAGGTAATAAATTTTATGCCTATTAAATTCAGAATAGGTGGATATAGAGAGACTATAACTTGATAATTGTCTGGGAGGGAAGAAAGGAGGATATGGGGAACTAGAAACAATGGATATGAGAAGAAAATGTTCTGAATTAATTTGGTGATTATTGTACAAATCTTCTTAATATGGTTGAACAATTAAATTTTATGATATGTGAAATATATGCCCTAAAACTATTTTTTAAAAAGTGACCCTCAGAACCAACCCCTCTCCTATGATGCACACCTGCTACTTTTTGTAGTCCTAAACAATTAGCATTTAGTCTTGCAGCTTGCATTCATGCACGTTGTTATAATCATCTTCAGTAACGAAAACATCCACAAAGATGACAAGACCTATGTGACCGGTGTCATTCTGAAATTAAAATCTTCCTTTGATCTTGACCTTTACACTTAATGGATTCCAACTCTGAATAAGTGAAAAAGAATTATTGCTACAGAGTTGAGACAATGAGCAAAGTCAGGCACGTGAGACTTCAACAGTGATGTGACACTGGCCCCGCATACGAGTGGCAACACAGCAAATATAACTGAAGCTCTGGCTGACATCTGGGGGGAAAGCTGCCCAGAGGGACCACATGTAGGCTGAAATGTAAAGTTGTGGATACGATAATCAGGTTCTCCAGCCCAGTGTGAGGTGCCACAGCACATTAAGCAGTAACACTCACCATTTTTGCAGAGCAGGACAGCCAAGAAGTCCTGAGAAGAGGAATTGATGTAGACCAAGAGGCTGGGTGCCTGCGCTGTCATAAAGCTAAATGCGATGTCTTCCTTGGAAGGTGCTGCGTCCACATAAATAGCTGAGGAGGAGAGGTTTGTGTTCTTGGTCACAGGGTAGAGCTCCTGAAACGTGTAGGTCACTGAGGTGCCAGCCTTGAAAACTGCAGAAACCTCTGAAAAACATAACCGGGAGAGCACACACTGAAAACACATGTAGTCAAACAACATTCTGGAGAAGAATAACAGTTGGTTAATCATTCCCTACATACCAGGAAGAGTCCCTAGTGGAGCAAAGGCTTGAGGTCCACTCTGAACCAAAAGTTGGCAGTTTGCACCCTCTCAGTAATGCTATGTAAGTGAGTTTTGGAGATATGCTTTTGCCCAGCTTACAGGGGGAAGCAATCAGATGCAACAGCTTCACTCTGCTTCCCAAGCTGTCGCACGAGTTGAAATCAACTCAACAATATTAGGTTTGATTTTGGTTTCATATGGCAGGAGAGTTTTCACATGTATGCATGCTGTAATATGTGCACCACAGAGAATTTTGGAAGTTTTAGAGACAATCTATTTCTTACAGATGAGAACTTGAGGCTTTCAAAGGTTAAATGTCTTGAACAAGGTTACAGGAAAGAGGTTTGAATGCTGAAATGGAGGCGCATTTAGAGAATGACGGCTTTGTTTTATGAATTTCTCTAAAAATGGAGAGGCACTGTCTCTGCCAATGGGAAAACACTCACTCACTATGCAAAAGTTTAGACATATGAATCAAACTAAAATAACCCGGATGAAAGTTCTCACTCTCTGATACCCAAAGGTCACAGCCTGCAAAACCCTTCCTAGCGAAGTTCTGCTCAGCAATACATAAACCAAAAAACTCCAAATTCATTTCCATCAAGTCATTAGCAAGTGAACCCCTGCGGGTTTTGGAGACTGTAACCCTTTGAGTGAGTAGAAAGTCCAGGCATTCTCCATCAGAGCAGTTTGTTTTGAACTGCTGATGATGCAGATTTCAGCCCACTGATGACCACTACCCACCAGGACTCCTCTGCAGTACCCAAAGCCCCCATGAACTGGAACAGATACCAGGGCAAGTGGTTGGTTGCCCTAAAACCCAACACAGTGATATCACTGTTGTCAAACTCAATTCTTTCCTAATTTGTCTTCAAACACCAAGAAGTTCAAGAATGGAATGTAGTTTTCCCATAAAAGATAATGGAAAACCAGAGAATTGATTTGTAGGGATAAAAATTGAGCTTATAAAAATTTCTAGGACTCTAACACAACATTAATGGCCCTAGGTTGTGGAGATACCACCTAAAACATCTAAACACAATAAATGTAGTACATTAACTATCAAAACAATACAGTAAATAAAATGACCTTATTTTCCATTATGTTTTGTTGTTTAAAAAACAGTGTTTTTCAGACTGGTATAGTAATCTGGGCTTCATTTTACAACCCCACTAGCATTCCCACACAAAAACAGGTGAGTCTCTGCCTTATAGGCTTTGACCTGGCAAGGTCTTTTGTTCTTAAGCATGTATTGGGCATTTTTCCCCTCAGAAAGGTCTGGTTTTAGGGCTGAACCCCAGTGTCGTAGTGGTTGTGCGCAGGACTGAGGCCCACTGGGATGGAGGTTCAATTCCAGCTCCACAGGAGCAAAGGCTGGGCCTCTTACTCCCACCACCAGAGAGCAGTGATATCCCCCAAACCAAACCAAACCAAACCAAACAAAAAGGTCTGGTTTTGTCACAGTTGAACATTTGCTGGGGAATGAAACTTTCAGCTTCATCCACTAATTCATCCACTAATTTAGTTTTTTTTTGTCCTCGCCCCTACCCCATGCCTATGTAATTCTGTTCTCTTTTTGAATTTTTCAAACCAGCCATGTCTGGTTTTGAACACCTCCGATTGCTCAGCCCTCACTCAGAACATCTTTCAATAATGATCAACGCATAACCGCACCCCACCCATGCACCAGGGGATGATTGACAGAAACCGTGGGGGAAGGGAGACTGTGGTTAATGTAAGATATGAAAATAATAATTTTTAATCTATCAAGGGGGCACAAGGTTGGGATACAAGGAGTGGGCACAAAGAAGAACTGACACCAAGGGCTCAATAGAAAATAAATGTCTCGAAAATAATGATAGCAATATATGTACAAATATGCTAGATGCCTTTGATGTATGGATTGTCACTAGAGCTATAAGAGCCCTCAATAAAATGTGTTTTGAAAAAATAACTATAAAAGCCGCTAGCCTTCTTGGATATCACTGTCTCAGATATGCTATCTCCATCCACTCTTTTCTGATTCATACAGGTTAGCTGTACCTTTTCAACCTCGCCAACAGTCTGAGTCTTTGTTTCATGGTTAATGACTTCACATCTTTCACTACATTAGCAGCTTTAATCACATTTTTGTCTTTCAAAAATGCCCATGATGTTGACTTATCTATGTGGTGTTCAGCCTCGAAATCAGACAGGTGGCAACATGAGTCAGATTTCACAAGAACCTCTTTTTCTAACTCTCCATCGTTCGCTTAGCTTTACTTCTGGTACTAATAACTTTCTTTGCATCCACGGTTAGGATATTTCACTCAAAACACACACATCAAAAAAGCACAATGAGAATGTGTTCATTTATGAACACGAGCCCTAGACTAAAGCACCACCCCTTGGAGTTTGAGGCCAGGCTGGGCAAAGGATTCATGCTCCTCCTCTACAGAATTTTCAAGGTGGATTTTCAGTTTGAATGATCAAGCAAATTTAGGAACACAGGACAGATTTTTTTTTTGAGTCTTACTGTTTTCAGTAGTGCTCAGCTTGGATCTCTTTGACAATTGAACTATCACTGTATAGGAAAATTTTACGGGAATCCTGTTCTCCAAAACGTTGAGTAAAGTGACAATAAAACAGAAAAGAGGAAATTAGTAGACAACTTTTTCTACTCTTGGACTCTACTCTCTCTATATGTACATACACATACACAGTGTTATGTACAATTCCAAAAGTAACCCAGGCTCGATCCAGCAGACCTTCCTAAGGGAAGCAATTCCACCAGCACAGCTAATTGAGTGGGAGTTTACCACTACCAGGGAGAAAGTTAACTTTATCGACTGATGAAGTTTAAATAGCGGGAGCACACTACCAATCTCATTCTCCATGTAAAATGTTGTTACATAGATGATTACATATTCAACTAGCAGTAACATAGACTTTGCTTTCATAACTTCACCTTGAACAACACTATATTTAATTCTAGTTGCCAAAGGATCCCTGGTGGTATTGCGATTACATCCTCCTGGTGGGCAGTTTGACACTATCAGCGACTCCGTGGGGCACAGACTGGGCTTTCTATTCATGTAAATGGTTGCAGTCTTGGAAACCCGCATAACTCAGCATTGACTTGATGGCAGCGAGTTTGGGTTTGGGTGCCCGAGTCAAGTTGGCAAATGTAGAGATTCTGTGAATAGATGCCGGACACCTATTAGCACCCTCATGTCCCTGTAACTCTGTGTGACAATGAGCTTGAGTTGTGAGCAGATAAATGAGCTGTGTGTAATGGACTTTAGATTGCAGTCCTTAAGGTTTTATATACTGAGTGATAAAGTGGGATGTGCCTTCAAACCATTATAACAAGCTTCAGACAATATATCTACTTATTGATAGCACTTCAGTTCCAATGCCTGGATAGTTTTCTTCTTATCAAGGCTGTTTTTTGAGGCCATGTTAAATTTCATGCTTATGAAATGATGGGGAAAGAAGGAAACATTTCTTCCTAAAACAGTATAATTTATTTCTGGCATAAAGCCTGTGACATAAAAGTAGAACAGTGAACATGCACCCATATTGTCATGGCTGGTTTTCCTTCTTCCCGAATGTTCTTAATTCCTCATGAAATTTTCAGATTGAGTTGGTGGCACCTAGACTATAATCAGAGCTGACTTCTGCTTTCTAATTCACTTACAAATCTGTTCTACCGTGTGGAAATTCTTTTGCAATCTATAACACTGCCTTAACAAAATTAATGCTGCATATTTATGCATGTTGCCAAATAGTTGGGAATCTCAGTTCATTTATACTAAAGTTCAGAGAAAATGCTTTGTGTTTATCATTCAGGTTATATCAACACTCTCGATGATAAAGATATGCAGAAAAGACTTGTGACAGTGAGAATTGGTGACTCATCAACTTAATTCAAGCCATTTACATCAGTGAATTTACTCAGGGACATTGAGATCACATTCTGAGCTCCCAGTTAGAATAAATTGATTTTACTTTATCTTTTTCTAGATGTGCAAACACAGGTCTAATGTAAGGTATCGTGTGATGAATAGGAGTCCTGGGTTACACAGTGGGCTGCTAACTAGCATGTAAACAGTTCAAAACCACCAGACACTCTTGAGAGGAAAAGAAACCTTTCTCATCCTGAGAAGAGATACACTTTTAGAAAACCACAGAGACAGTCAGTCCTTCTCTGTCCTATAATATCCCTAGAAGTTAGAACTGACTTGATGACAGTGAGCTTGGTTTTTTTTTTTTATAAATAGAATGCTGAACATGACCATACTCACTATATTTTCTTTATCCTTAGTACAATAAATTTATATATAAAGAATTTTGAATAGAAGAGTCAAGTGAAATATCTGCCCTCCCTCCCCTTTCAACTCTAATTTTGACTATTTTAAGTGGTTTAGGTATTGTAGAATTCAACATAAGGCTAAAGTCAGCAATGTGCCAGTACTCCATTTCAATTAGATTGAATTGTCTCAATATTCAAAACTTTTTAGCTAAATGAAAGGAAGAAAACTCCCAAACCCAACTTGAAGATGATTATTTATGATCATCACTCAAAACCAGAATTAATGCTATCTCTTAGATGGAGAGCCTTATTATATTTAAGTTCTGAGAGGACAAATGACACATTAAAAATGTTAGCATCATTGAGTGGCAGTCTAGGAGATTACATAGATCTGCAGAAGCAATGTTTGCAGAGGAAGACAAAGCAGGTGAGAGAGGGGACTTATGGGAAACCTCAGAAAGACTGACGTGGACTGGGTCCTGAAAGGTGAAGTAGTTATGAGAAGTAGAGAGGAAAAAATAGTAGGTGAGAGAAAATGTCTCTCTGAACCTTGGAGACTGGTTGACTTGGTACTGACACTCTGTAACCCTCACTATGTCTCACAGAATCTCCAGCTCTTCACATAAATCGTCATTAAACCATGGTCATGATGGAGATAAGCATTGTTAAAATGCATAAAAACATGGTACACGGTGGAGCCCCGGTGGCATAGTGGTTGAGTGTGGGACTGTGAACCACTGGCTTGGTGATTCAAATCCAGCAATAGCAAGGCTGGGTAGCTCCCATGACCACCAGAAGGCAGTGATGCCCCCCCACCCTAAAAAAAACATGGCACATAGTAGATACTCAATAAAAATAACTGATCTCCATAATAGCAACTTAATTAGATTTAGCATTGTTGATGTGCACTGCCATCTACTCAGCCGCTGACTCATTAAAATCCAAAACATAAAGGAAGTACATTTTGCAAATCACCATGTGATGGATTGTTGACAGAACCATTGGGGTCCATGTCGTTTTTAATTGGCTGACTTTTGAAAGCAGATCACAATGTTTTTATTCCTATTTTTTCTTAGTCTGGAATCTTTGCTCACACTTTTAAGTATAAGAACAACACACAAGCCTCCACTGACTAAAGAGTGATGGCTGTACATGAAAGGCATTGGCCAAGAATTGATCCAGGGTCTCCCATCTGGAAGGTCAGGACTCCACCTTTGACTCACTAATACCTTAAATTGAGAACCAGAGTGAAAGGTATGCAGAGCAGACTTGGAAGATAAGCGCGCTAAGCTTGTTGCTCTTCCCAAGAGCAGGAATTCTCATCCTCCTTCTGCAGAACCACTGGCGGATTTGAATGGCCAGCCTTGTGATTAGAAGTCCAATGCATAACCTACCATACCACAGAGTTCCTTGGAGATCATTCTGGTTATAATTAATTTAGAAAAACTTAAACATTAACACCAGCCCTGTTGATGTCATGCTCATGAGTATGGCAGTTCAAAACCACCGGCAGCACCAAGGGAGAAAGGCTGGGCTTTCCATGTAGAGTTACAGTCTCAGAAACCCACAAGGAATCATTATGATTTAGTATTGACTTGATGGTAGTGAGTTTGGTTGATTTAAAAAAAAAACTTACCAAATGCTGTTCAAATTTGTAATGTGAATAAATAGTGGCTATTTCATAATATGAAAGCTTATTATTTTTTTTCTCATGGTAACAATCTCATGGACATATACTTTTATTGTGTCCTGGTGGTCTAGTGCTTATGAGTTGAGCTGCTTGCCCAAGGTCAGCAGTTTGAAATGATTAGCCAGGTCTGTTGGACAAAAACTATGCTTTCTACTCCTGCAAAAAGTTAGTCTCAGAAACCTGCAGCTTGCAGTTCTGCTCTGTCCTTGGAGAACACCATGAGCCAGGACTCACTGGAAGACAATGAGTTGTTCTCAAGTCTCCCTATATTTTAGCAAAAGATGCTGGTGGCGCAGTGGTGTTCTGCTGCGCACTGAAAAGCTGGAACTTCACCCGGGGACATATCAGCCTCTTCCCAGATGCAGATGGGGTAGCCAGTTTCCATAAGTATTTACAGCCTTGGAAATTCCACTGGGCAGTTCTTTCTCTGTTCCTTCAGGGCAGGAGAAGTCAAAACTGAATCTACAACAACAGCTATTTTTCATTTATATTTTTAACAATTATATTGCCATGTAGTTATCATTTGGTTGTATCATCACAGTCAATTTCAGAACATTTTCTTCTCTCGTTTGCTCATTGTTGTTAGCACCTCACTTGCTCCTTGGCCCCTTGCAAGCTTCCTCGGTCAAAGCCTTCAGAAACCATTCATCCAGTTACTGTCACCGTAGATTTGCCTATCCTGGATTTCAGAGATAGAAGACACGCAATAAAAGAACAAGAAGGACAAGAAAAAACAACAATAATAAAGTAAAACAGCGAAAAACCTCAATCAAAATGCAAGCAGAAAATCTTAAAAGCTAGCACAAATTTTTAATTAATTTATTTTTTATTTTTTTAATTAAAAATTTTTTAAAAAATTTATTTATTTATTATTATTATTATTTTTATTTATTTATTTTTTAGGCATCACTGCCCTCAAGTGGTGGGAGTAGGAGGCCCAGCCTTTGCTCCTGGGAGCCGGAATTGAACCTCCATCCCAGTGGGCCACAGTCCCGCGCACAACTACTACACCACCGGGGCACAGCTAGCACAAATTTTTAAATGGTTCAAAATGGGTTCAAATGCTAAAGTTTAATCTAACTACATCTGGAATAGTTCACTTTCCAAGGCATTCTGCATAACAACAAGGCTACTAATATCCCTAGTCAATGATCAGAAGGTTTCCCTAGAGATTTAATCCCACTATGTTTCCCCTTCATTTTTTTTTAAACTGAAGCTACTTTAAAATGTGTCAAAATGGAAATGCATCTTATTTCTTTTAATGGTGTCATATAGATTTATTAGGTTTTCTTCAATTACATTTGTCAATTTTATAACTTGATCTTCCTGTATTTTGGTCCAGAGATTTATCTTCAAGATCACAGAGTCTTGTTTCCATTGCATCTATTCTTCTTCTTTGTTCTTCCAAAGTATCATTCAGATGTAATATTTTGGTGTTTGCATTCTGTGATTCTATTTGGAGTTTTTGGATTATTTCTCTACCTTTTTCAGTTACTTTGCCAGAATGGCTTTTTAGAAAATTTAGGAGTTCTCATATAGTCCTTTCTATTTTTGCTCTCTGTTGATGTCAGCTTTTTCCTTCACTTGCTTAAAGTAGCTGGAGATCACTGCTGTAAGCTCCCTCATGGGAGGATCCAAGATCTTCTCCTCTACCAGAAGTTCTTCTGGATCCACATTTCTATATATTCCAGTTCATCAAGTTGTTTTCTCTTGTTACTACAAGTGTTCAGAGATTGACTGCTATTTTTGAAACATAACATGCTTTTTTTTTAATGTTTGTCTTTGAGTACAAAGCAGTTCCTACACCCTGTTGTGGCACCAGGATAGTTGAGGATGGCCAGGAAGTTTGGCATCAGCCTACCCCCTACAGAACCCAAAAGGCAGAAAACAATTAAATATTACCTTCCTTAAAGACCCGAGTCATTGGGGAGTGAGGGACAATGCTATTTACCAGAAGGACCTGTTGGGGGAGAGGTGAGATTATCTATAGCTTTGCCCATTTGAGTTGCAGGCCCTGTATGCCAGAGTTGGGTCTCATTCTATTTGAACATGGACCTGCTAACACTTAAACTCTGGGCCTGTGGAGAAACAATCAATTATAGCTGAGCTGATTCCTTCCTTGGGCTCTCTTGATTATGGACCTACACAGGCTCCCCCTGGAGCCTTGGGGAGGTTCTGCTCCAGTCCAGTCCCCAAGAGTGCCATCTAAATATTGGGAGCTAGTGCATATCAGACCTAACTCTCTAGCTGGGCAGTGCACAATGAGTGGGTTAGGACCAGCTGAGTTCCTTGCCCCAGAAGCCTGTGAATTCTCTCCCCACATTAGAACTCAACCTTTTAAAATTATATTTGGGAGGTGGTGCTAATTAGTGGCAGCAGAGAGGATGGGGACTGTCAGCTCACTGCTTAGATCTAGAGAGCTGGGGAGAGGGTGCACCCCTCAGCATCTGGCAACACAAAATCTGTGACTTTTTATAGGATTCTTTGTGCTAATTTCTCCCTCCAAGGCACTGAGAAGTAGTTAGCCGAGGTTTCTCACGGGAGGTCTGGAGCACAGGCTGTTGAAAGTTATCCGCGGCTTTCAAATTTTTTTTATTGAGAGAGGGATCGAGAGAGGTTCTGGCTACTCAGCCATGCTTTTGAAAGAAGGCATTTGCAATGAGTTAGTCACTGGTCTTGTAAAATTCCATATGCAATCTCTCGTTTCAATTCTAAACAAGTTCATGGTCAATGACCAGTGAAGGTTCCCTAGAGATTTAATCCAACTGTATTTCCCCTTCATTAAAAAATGATTTTTCCTCTTTGTTTCTAACTTTCACATTCCAATAACCATTAGTGATCACTGCAGCTTGGTTGCATGTTTGATAACTTCAGAACTAAGAGGCTAGTAGAACACTTCAATTTGTATAGCTGATTATTGTGGCTGGTAGGGAAATTGTGAGGCTGGGTTTTCTAGAGAAGCAAACCAGCGATGTGTATATGTATACGTATTTGGAAAGATACTTATATTTTAGAACTAGTTCACACAGTTGTTGTAGTTAAGTGCCATAGAACTGATTCTGACTTAAAGCGATCCTATGTATAGTAGAGGGAAACTCAGTCCAGTCCAACATTATCCTCACAATCATTGTCATGTATGAATTTATCAATGCAGCCACCATGGTAATACATCTTGTTGAGGGTATCCTTCTTGCTATCTCCCTCTCTACTTTACCAAATGTGTTAGTTGGATTCTTTAGAGAAACAAAATCAGTGACAACTGTGAATATTGTACATAGAAGAGTGTCTATAGTAAGAGATGGCTTCGCAGTTGTAGAATTAGGCAAGTCCAATTCCGTCCAGTCCATGCACTGGCTTCTATTGACTCATGGAAGATGAGGGACTAGAATTAGGATGATGAAGCAGAGACAGCAAGGGGCACAGGTTGGTGGATGCAGAGGTCCAAAGTCAGCTGAATGACTCCACCACTGACAGCCTTCTGACAGCTCCAGGGATCAGCAAGAGAGATCAAAGGAAACCAAGAAACCAGATGTGAGATCCAGCTCCATCAGAAGGTGGAGAATCAAAGAGCATTTAACTCAGCTTCATCACTCGCTCCTATAACAAAACACCCACGAGATGTCATCAAGCTTCCATCCAATTGACAGGTTGGGCTCCTCATGGACCTTTCCCCAGCAGTGTCTAGGTGGCATAATCTACAACCAGATGTCAAAAGTTACCCAAAGCCACAGCAGGTCTTATTGCTTCTCAAAGAGCTCAGTCAGGAAAAGAGATCTGGCTTCCCAGGTGTGGTGATAGGTATTGAACTGCAGGGTGGCGCCATTGTGTAGCCAAAGAAAACAAAGGGTGTGGCTTGGTTCATACCTTGTCCTCAGATGGAGGTCTCAAGGTTGTCATCAATGAAATAAAGAGTGTGGCTTGGTTTACACTCAGTAGTAAAGTGGGTTCTTAAAGATGCCCTCAAGGAAGCAAAGATCCCTCCCTAATCTATACCTAGGTCAGGTCTCAACCCCACCCAATCCCTCCTGTGCACCAGCATGGTAGAGAATGCCTTCCAAAATGGGACCACTGTCGCAGGTATATAAAGTCCAGAACCATAGTTTATCATGGAAGAAGTCTTCACTAGAAAGGTCACATTAATTGACCAACATTCAGACTTGAAGCACTTGATGAAAATCAAAGGCTGTAGCCTTCAAAAGTGACTCCAATTCAAGTAAAGATAACTGATATCCTCACAACTGGACCAATAGACAGCACCATGATGGAAAGAGATAAGATTGAAGTGGTCAAGGATTTCATTTCACTTGGATTCACAATCAGTACTCATGGAAATAGCTATCAAGACATCAAGTAAATATGCTGCACAAGCCCTCTGTAAGTGTTAAAGAACACAGTAGTCATATAAGGGCTAAAGGGCAGTTGATTGAAGATAAGATGTTTTTAATCACCTCATATGCACGTGAAAACTGTGCAGTGAATAAGGGAAATCACAGAAGAAATGATGTATTTGAATTATGATATTACCAAAAGATATTGAAAGTATCATGGAATGCCAAAAGAACAGAAAGATTTATCTTCAAAGACATGAGACTAGCAAGTCTTTTCCTTGGCTCTCTGGAACATTTTATCAGCAGAGGTTAGTGCCCTGGACTCTTGGTGAGAACTAGTGGAGGCAGGAGAGACCCTCGTAGTAATTGGCCTTTTGGCTTCAATTCCACATAACAATGTGGGATAGTGCTGACCTTGACCGTGTTTCCCTCTGTTGTGCTCAGGGTCCCTTCTGCTACATTTCCTTCTGTTGCATATGTGTTTGGAGCTGAGTCCATGGCATGTAACAAACAAACATACCTGTTTTGAAAGAAGTATTATAGTCAAAATTCTCCATGGGGGTAGGGTTGGCAAGACTTGTCTTTTGTGCTTTGGACATGTCCCAGGAAAAGATCATTATATTTGGCAAATTCCATGATCACTGAAAAAGAGAAACCTCCTCATCGAAATAGATTGGTACAGTGACTGCTTCATCAATAAACTGATTGGGAGGATGGGGTTACTAAATGAGTCATAACTGCCTGGATGGGACAAAATAATCAATATTTATCCATGCCATTATGGGAAATAGAAAGTGAGTCAATAAATTATGGTTCTGTATAATATGTACACCATTTCCTAAATTATATTGTGACTTTATAAGTTAGCATGGAAGAGTGATCTATTTCCTGACTTCCATTTAATAGTCCTTTTCCAGAGGTAATTGCTATGTCTAAAAGACTTTGGTAACAGGTACATCTTATAGGCATTACAATGACTGAATATAAATAAAATATTTTTCATGTAATGAGAAAGGAGGTGTATGTTTAGAAACAGAGAAATATGAAGCCAGCTTTTCTAGCCAAGCACACATTTATTTACTTTACTTATAAACTAAAACAAAATTTTAAATAGTGAAGAGGGAGCACATATATAGGCAGAAGGTATAACGGCCCAGAAAGAAGAAAATTAATGTGGTCTGCATGTGGGAAAGGAGCCAAGATAAAACATGGCTAAATTTAGAGGAATAAAATCTAGGAGATATTTGAGTAATTTTGCTGAAGAAATGCTGAGAGGCCTATTCTTCATATTTTTGAAGCAAAAAAAAAAATCTAGGTTGCAGACCTTGTATATTTTAGTATACTTTAGTCTCTGGGCCTGGTATCATTTATTCTTTATGTGCTTTTTCTCTCCAGCTTTAAAGGGAAAGTTATTCAGTAACCTCTGCCAATGTGAAAATCCAGTTGGCTTCTTGCTTGTATTAGCTCAGGCACTAAGCCTACGTGGATAGAATCTACTTAATTCAAGATCCCACACAAGACCTAACGCACTCTGGCTCTGACATTTGTATCCTTATTTCTCTCCCAAGGCAGAGAGCATGCTTTTCAGCAGTAATAAGCAACTAATGCACACCAATTGGGGAAAAAAAGTCAGTGTGAGCGAATGAAGACTCTACTTATAGAGATCTTTAAAGAAGATATTTGGAAATACTTATATGTGGCAACCTATTTCTGCAAAGATTTCAACTTTTTGATCTCCTTGTTTATCTTTTACATTTTCCTATATTTTACCCCTCATCATTAAGTTCAACTGAATAAAACACGGATTGGGAGTGCTGGCAAATAAAATGTGTCTGACTAAACTGATAATATTTATTATTGTGATCATTATTTAAGTGCAAATCATGTTTTAGAGTGATTGGAACATTTTATTTTCACAGTTAAAAGTCTCATAAAACAATGCTGGTATTACATAATTGCTATACTCTTTTGTCCCATCCATAAAATAAACAAACTGTGGAGGTTGACAGAAAACCACGATTTTAACCTATGTTTAAAAAAAATATACTAAGTATTCAAAATTATGTAGAATTAACTTCAGGAACCTTAGAGCCTCAGTGATTAATCTTCTAACCAAAAAGGAAGTGATTTGAACCTGACAGCCACTCCACAGGAGAAAGATGCAGTTGCTTAGGTCTATAAATTTTATATATCTTAGGAATCTTTTTGGGTAGTTATATATTGTCTTAAACAGCTTCAATGACTAAGAATTGATTTAATGGAAAAATAAAATTATCTCGAATTTATGAGCTCACACCAAGGCTGCCAATCTTCATACAAGGTGATTATTTACCTCTATTCATTTTTCCAAAGCAGTGTTTTCAAAAGATTGGGTGGGAATGCGAAAGCAAAACCAAAGAAAAACTTCACAGTCTCATGAGTGAATGAACATGAACATTTAGGGAAGGAATCTGAAGTCTTAGACATCAGGCACATAACCTATAGATAATGAATATTCCAACAAATACATGGTGTGTGTTTACACTAAAGTACCTATATACTTACTGCCAAGACTGTTTAAAATGCTTCCTCCCCCCAACTCAACAGCAATGAATAATAACAAAGAATGTCTAAGGTTCTTTCCAAGCTAGATTCTATGATTCCTTCATTATATTCTGGACTTAGGAAATGGAAGTTGGAGAAACATCAACAGTCTGCTAATGCAACATAAGTGTTTTACCTCTTACAGCACTCTTCTGGCTTTTAGTTGTGGTGAATGTCCTTTTTTAGTATTTTCAGTTCAGCTTAATTGCCTTGCTGGTATATAAACACAATTATAAACAATACACCCACTCCTTATCTATTGATATGGTTACATTCCAAAGAGCAGGTTGTTATGTGAGTGAAATCAGCATCATGCAAATATAAGAAACAATTACATCAGGTCACAAAATAGAGGACAATTGCATTAACATATTGCTATAGTTAGGAATCAAGATGCCGGTTCTGACTCGGAGGAAATTCTGCCATCCTCACTATAGTTGTTACGTTTGAGCTCATCACTGAAACTACTGTGTCACTCTGTCTCCTTGACAGTCTTCCTCTTTCTCACTGACCCTCCACTTCACCTCTTCCAGGGAGTGGTCTTTTGTGATAACATGTCCAAAGTATAGGAGAAGTTTCACCATCTTCACTTCTTTTTTTGTTTTCTCCCAATCATCCTCACTTCTAAGAAGCACTCTGGTTATTCTTCTTCTGAACAGACTTGTTTGTTCTTCTGTTAGTCCATGATACTTTGAATAGTTTTGTCCAACACCATAACTCAAATGCATCGAATTCTTCTGTGGTATTCCTAATTCATTATCCAGCTTTTTTATTCATAAGAGGTGATTGAAAACACCAAAGCCTGGGTCCAGTGAGCCTTGATTTTCAGATATGCTATGCATTATTATATAGTATTTTGATATATATTATTATATCATGTAGGCTTATTGCATAATCTAAGAAAAAAGTTTTATGCTCTAATTTAGGAATTCCCCCCTTATATAACTGCCAGATGGCATCATTATAGAACTGCCAAACCCCTCAGAATCATAGCACCATCAAGTTGACATATACTCTCAACCAAGGCAGTCACGTTGTTCTTACTCACACTTTGGTGCTCATTGGTACTAGATGCACAAAATAGTCAGATAGTAAGTTTTTTATAATAGTTGCAAATACAAAATATCTAAGAATGAGATATTCAGTAAATGTGGAGACAGCATATGAATACATGCATTGAGGAGCCATGAAGACTCTCGGAACAGAAGACAACAATGGGAAGATAAATAATAAGAATCTAAGCATTTCATTTTTTAGTCCCTCCACCCTCCCAACCCCCCAGATTTGATCACAAAATCATCTCTGGGTAGTGGTATGAATGAAATCTACATCAATGATCACTTTTTCAGAGAAGAATAGAACATGGGAGGTTTGAGTGTATCTGACCTGACTAAGACATGTGGGTACCCCAAAAGAGAACAAAAGGGAACTAACAGAGTCATTGTACCTTTTTTACAAAAAGGACCTTCATATGGTGAGTTGGTGCAATCACAGAAGTAGCCACTGTGCTTCTCTACACATTTCCCCCCATTGTGACAGGTGCTGCTGTAACTGCTACAATGGCCAGGGCAGCCCGGCCGGACTCCAGTTGTGACCTTCGCTCTCTCTTCAAGATCCAGCTTCTGCCCATTCAAGTGCAGGGAGCGCATACATCCCAGGAAGCCTTTCTGTCTCGATGGTGTTCCTCCTAAAAAGTGCAAAATAGAGGAGAAGAATGTAAGGTGAGGTAGGACTCACATGTTTCAGGTTTAATGTAAGCAATGATACCAATTAACTACTCATCTTTGATCATGCAATGTGGATCATTTTGGTAGGAGCTTGGAATACAAAAATTCTAGGGGAAAAAATTCCAGTTGGTCCATACTGGAACACCAACCCTTTCCAACAAACAACAAACAACAACAACAATGAAACTAGTTTATGTGAAATTCTGTACTATATTTCAGGGCAAATTTAATTTGGACAGTTTCCAGTAATGCATTCTTCTAAAGCCTGCAGCTAATTGTCATTTGCAAAAAAAACGACTGATATCTTTTCTCAAGTTTATTATGCCTGTCCAAGGTAAGAAGTAGTTAAGATTAAGTCAGATGGTGCATGCTTGGTGATCAACTTAAGTTTACATTAACATGGCTAGTCTACATTCACCTGTGGTTCCATCAAATACTGGACTAGTTGCTCTTTCACAATACAATCTAATATAGTTCCCTTAGACAATATTAATAGAGTGTAAAGAAATCAAGCAATAAGCTGATATGTGTGTATCTTAACTCCAAAGTAGACAGATACTATGGCTCCTTCCCTCTTCACTCTGTACTCTTAACATTGACTAACTTACAAGTCTGGAGAAATCTCTGTTCGGCTGACTGTTCTTTGAATTTTGGAACTTGACATCACCAATAAACCCCTTAAAGTAAATCAAACCTTCAATCAATCAATTGATAGATTTATTAATAGACGAAAACATAAACTAAACTGAACTCATTGCCATTGAGTCAAAGTCAACTCGTAGAAACTCAACATGAGAGCAGAGTCAAAATGATTGAATATTCTGTTAGCATTGAATCTGTTAGCATCTGTTAGCATTGAATCCAACTTGATCCGCTTATGTGAGGAAAATCGATATTGAAGGCAATAAGCAAAGGCATTACATTAAAATCCATCAACAGCTATTTATTCAGTACTAAAAATTATGAGAAATTTTGGAGAGCAGAAATTGCACCTGTCCATAAAGAATACTAGGGTTAATAAAAACAGTACTGCAACTGGAGTCCAGCTGATACATACACAAGTTTATTTAAAAGAAAACATATATGAAACATGTCTTTGTGATGAAAGAATGGATGCAGATAAGTAATCTCAGAAATACACTTATTCTCCTTACATACTCCCCACTTTTTTTAAGTTTCAATTAAATGAATGGTTGATGGGGCTGAGCCCTGGTGACGTAGTGGTTGAGTGCAGGACTGTGACCCATGGGCTTGGTAGTTCAAATCCACTGGTGGCTCTCCAGGAGCAAGGTTGGGTAGCTTCCACGACCACCAGAGGGCAGTGGTGCCCCCCCCAAGGAATAGTTGGTGCAGTGATTTGTTAGATGTGTTAAATTTTTGTTGTTGTTGTCGTTGTTGTTTGTTTGGGCTTTTAAAATCCTTTTATTGGGGGCTCATACAACTCATACATCACAATCCATACATAAGTCCATTGTAATTTAGGACAGGTGATGAGTTTATCTCATGATGATCATTTGTTGGAATCCTAAATGGGTAAATTTAATAGGTTTTCTCAAATGACACAAGACAATCATTGGGCCTTATATTGATGAAGCTTTTAGATTCTTAAAAATTATATAGGAAATGTGTGCCAAGAATTTTTTCAACATGACTTTTTTTCATCACCTGTCCATCCTTTGATGGCAACGAAGACTGCTATAAAAGAATTCTATTTGGAAACCTTCTGCCATCCATTATACCAACCTGACCTTGCCATTTCAGACTTTATTTTGCACCTCAAATGCAACGAGTATTTTAAAGAAAGGCAATTTGAGCTCTATGAAGATGACAGAACTTCTGTTTAGATATTGTGTAAATCAAAACCTGTAAAGTTCATCACTGAAAGATAGATACATCATCTTGGGAAGTGCATAAACCTCCAAAACAGGATGAATGAAAAAATAGCCTCATGGTTTGCTATTTTTGTTTAATAAATGCTTTTATTATAAAAAACATTTTAAACCATCTATTTTAAATTTGGGGAAGATTGGCGGAAAAAAATTAATTTTTCATCTAATAATTCACGTACCCATTCTTAGAGAGCTCATCAGCACCTATGCTACCAATGCACCTAGTCTTTTTATGACTGAGTTTTGTTTCATATGTTGTTCCTTTTCTATGTAGAACCTATTGTGATTCCTATTGTATAGTGGTAACAGAGACCACATAGGTCTTCTGGAGTAGGGTCATGCCATCTGGAATTCTTTTCTTTATTCTGTTTTATTCCTGATGGGGAGAGACCAAAAATGCATCTTAGATAGTCAGATAGTCGATCACAAATTTAAAGAGCTCTACCACTACTCAGCAAAGAAGGATGGAAGACAGTCTATTTTTAAAAACTATTTGTGCCCTTGCCCCAAACTATTTTTCTAAACCCCAGGCCCAGTCACTTAGTCCCACTAGTATTTTATTATGACTAAGGTGTTTTCACAACGTTGTCCCTTGTATGCTCAACAATATTTATGGATATTTTTCAGCATATTTAAATACATATGTAGAATTATATTCTATCAAGCACACACAAACACACAAAAAACACACATACTCATTCTCCTTCCTCAACTGTTCAGCTTGCATATCTACAAGTAACAACTTGTGGATTGTTATTATTACTATTATTGCAGGATTATCAATGTATTAACCTATGTTGTTTTCCACCCTTGTGCTTATTTCAACATCTTTCTTTCCTTAGATATTTTTATATTGACCTCCCTTTATTGTATATTGTCTTCCATTTCACTAAGCTAACATATATCAACTCACTAGTTAGTGAAGTAAAAGCTGAAAAGATAATTTCAAAGGACAACTAGAAAAAAAAAACAAAGTCAAGCACTTGTTTTGTTTCTGTTTTTTGGCATCACTGCCCTCTGGCGGTGGGCATAAGAGACCCAGCCTTTGCTCCTGTGGAGCTGCTGCTGGAATTGAACCTCCATCCCAGTGGGCCGCAGTCCCGCGCACAACCACTATGCCACCGGGGCTCAGCCCCAAAGTCAAGTATTATAATGAATTGTGCAAAGATCAGGAAGTATATATCTGTAAAAGAAGAACATGCATAGCATATAGCAAGTTGAAGGAAATAAATCAATGATTCAAGGCCCAAGTTAAATTACTGATTCAAGGGAGTAAATGTTGAAGGATACATGACGCATCAAGAAAAAGTGGAAGGAATACACAGAATCACTTTGTCTGATGTGGCAGTAACATAATCTCATGCCAACTTCTGAAGGGGCAGAATTCAGCCTGTCAATCAGGTTGCAACTTGATGACCCAGTTTGGAGGCACAAAGGAGATAAAATAGCTGATAGGGGACCAGATGCACACACACAGTCCGTCTTCCTGCTGACTAGCCACAGAGACCCCTGATGGAACCAGAGCCTTGGAGCTGGAGGAGCCACATGGAGACCCACGGCAGTGCTGAGATCCTTCCACCATCACTGCGTTCACAAGACTTTCCACCGACTGGCCTGTGATTTTCTAGCATTTGGCATCATTCCATGTGTTGAGGGAGTTTGAAGAGGAAATTATAGATTGGTATCATATACATGGGAAGATATCAGACTTATGGACTTTATCTGCACTTAGCTGGGGTGATTTCTTAATATACAATTACTTTTTGATATAAAGGTCTCTATTACACACAGTTGAGTGCCTATAAATTTGTTTCCCTAGTCAATCCAGATTAACACATCTGATGATTTCCCCCCAATTTGTGAGATCATTTTTATTTTTTAATGTATATAATTATCTAATTTTTAACAGTCTCTAAGCATGTAATTTCTTTTGCTGTTTATGTTTCTTTTCTGTTAATGCTTAATGATTTACTTCCTCCATGAATCGGGCCCTTAAGTTTGTTCATTTTTAATGTGTTTATAGTTTTATGTTTATATTTAGATCATTGATGGATTTTTACTTCATTTTATATATGGTGAGATATTTACATCCTGTTTCATTTTTTTCCTGCAAAGGGATATACAGTTTTGCTAATAATTAAAGCAACAGTTTTTTTTTCCCTCATGTACTGCATTTCAGCCCTTTGCCAATGATTGGTTGTTCTTAAGTGGATAGGTTTTCTTCTGGATTCTCAATTCCGTGTTACGTGTCAGTCGTTACATTATACCCAGTTGTTTTGACTACTCTTACTGTTTGGTATCCATTGACATAGGAAATAGATAGACTTTGTATTTTGTTCTTTTATTTTTAATCATTTTATTTGGGGCTCACACAACTTTGTTCTTCTTTGGTAGTGTTTTCCTTATTGAGGGTTTCTTTCTTTTATCTACAAAGTTATAGATTAGGTGTTTCATCTCTTTAAAGAATCGTGATAGAATTTGGGTCAAAGGGCATGGCACCCCATCACACTCGACCAGAAAACACTCCCCCCATTCCCCACTGTTTTACTCTTTTTATTCTGCTCATTGATCACCTGGAAGCAGAAGATGATAGAGAAGAGGGCACTGCCACAGGGTTCCAAAGAACCAGGGGTCCCAGTCACTCTGTTCCCTTTTCTATGTCTGATGCGGGGTCCCGAGTCATGGGACTCCACGGTGGGATATGGCTATATGGATTCGATTTGCTCCCGGACCTTTTCCAGGGCTTTTTGGTCCAACAATTTCTGACGAAGGATGACCAGGCAAGCGAAAGCCAAGGCTAAATCCAGGACAGCCCCTTCGAACTTGCAGAACAAGTGTTGTTTCCACACTGCTAAGCTTTTGAATTCCCTCTTTTTGGAAGAACTGTATGTGATTTTCTTCAGGTAGCCTGTGGAGCTACACTCAGCAATTGTTTTAGCCTGCAAAGTAGAACTGGGGGCACATTCTTCGGACACCATAAACTCTTGCAGCATGGCAAGTTGGAGGTACTCCCTGACTGCCTCTCCCCCTGCACTAGAGCCTTCCCATGGCAGAAGGTGACAGTGAGCTCGCAGAGCAACCACCAGCAGCAGCAGTGGTCCAGGTATCAGTCTCACACCTTCAGGAAGACAAAGGGGGCCCAGCTTGACAGATCTGGTGCCTCCTTCAGAGCACAAAGGTGACCCTTTGTGGCCTGCCTGAAGGTTCTGGGAGGAATTCTGGGGGGGCCTAAGGAGGGGCCCCTCGGGGCAACCCCACTGCCCCGGCAAGAAGTCACCATGAGTTTGTTAAGCAGGGATGTGAGTCTGATTAACACTTTTATTATTCCATACTATCAATTTCTAGTCTGAGGACTTTTTTTTTTTTTGAGGATTCTTATTACTGCTTTTTCTTTGTGTTTTGTTTACTTCAGTTCAAACTTTTATATTTTTCTTCTGATGTTGGCTTCTTTTGGGGCTCTTTTTCTAATTGTTGGGGATATTGTATAAAGGAATTCCTTTTGCTTATATATATGATGATTTATAATCAAAACAAATATTGTAATTATATACACACATAATATGTATATCTCTCATCTATTTATCTACTGTCCTCTGAGTACTGCTTTTGCTGTGTCCCCTGCCTTTTTGTGTGGATATATTGTGTTTTAATTCTCACTTGATTAAGAAAAATCCCCCCACATTTACTTCCTTTATTGCACAGTAATTTTTAACCAGGACATAATTCAGCCTTCATGTATTTGAGTTTTGTTTTTCTCTTTGTATAGTTGATTTCTAATTCCAGAGAAGTATAATCTGAGAAGACACTTGATGGTATTTCAATCTATTTAAATTTATCGAAATGTGCTTTATGAGTTATTACATGGTCTACTCTGGAAAATACACCACGTGCACTGGAAAGCAATGTACATTCAAACTCTACTCCAAATCCAACACCTTTGGGACCAAAGCTGACACATGTGAATAAATGGAAGACACACGTGGATTTTAGAAGCCTGCAAAGTATAGTAGGTGGAGAGGAGATGATGAAGTGTAGGAAAAGACCAAGATCAAAGCCAAATCAAGGTGTTCTGCTTCCATTTACAGTCTCTAGTATATGAACTTGATTCATCCTATAAAACAAATTTCTGTCAAACTGACTCAAACACTTAGGCACCCTGACATGTGTCTGAATAGAATTGTGTTCCAGAGGTCCTGGAATGACTGCTTTCTGGGAAGTCGATCGCTAGTCCTTTTTTGGACTCAACCTGGATACCTTTCATTTAGGATCCCCTTGTGTTAACTGTTTGTGCCATTAAGAAATTTCTTCTAAATTATTTGTCTATCAAATGATAAGATTAGTATATGCTACAATAAATATGAATCCAGAAAAGAATCTTACGTGTATCTTTTCAAAGAGGGATTATACATGTAAAAAAGTAAGAAATTAATTAAACCCAAACCCATTGTTAATGAGTCAATGCTGATTCATTAGGGACTCCCTGTGGGTTTCTGAGACTAATTGATTATGGACTGCTGACTATGAAGACTGAAGCTCAACATGTAACTACTATGCCACCAGGGCTCCTAAAATACTGTTTGCGGTCAGTCAGCCTAATACTGTGAAACAAACAAATAAACAAACCGGGAATGGGGCCATGGATTGGGAGTAGGCAAGAACTACTTGCTCATAATCACACTTATTCACAGAATTATGTGTATCAAAGCCACTCCACCACTTTCCTGTAGTGCTTTTGTGTGTCTATAATGCTGGAAACTATGTCATTGTATTTCAAATGCTAGAAGGGTCACACAAAGTGAAGAGATTTCTGCAGGGATTTCAGACTTACAAACAGACTACAAAGACGGAATTAGTTGCCCACTTTAGAGGAAGCATCTCCTGAAAACTTTATGCTTAATATGGAAACATTGTCAGATATTTAAAGCTTAATGAATGGAAGCTGTGTTAGTCCAGGTAGACTAGAGGAACAAATTCATAGACACGCATATGGATATAAGGGAATGGTTTATATACAAAAGGAATGGAACATTGAGAACACATCTCAACCCAGTTCAAAGTCATAAGTCCAATATTATCCCATATGTCCTATACCAGTGTATGATGTCTTCTTCCAACTCATGAAGTCACAGGTCAGTGGGTGCAGAGTCCCGGTACTGGGTACTGGCAGAGTCCCGGTATTCATGGCTCCTCATTTCCAGGGCTCAGCGTCCATCAACAGCATCCAGTGGTGGGAGAAGCAACTCAGCCTTGATAGAGGTCTCCTCATGGCTTCTCGAGCTTCAGAGGTCTGGTTCCATCAGGGCAAGGCCGTGTGGTTTCTCCTTCAGCTTCTGCAGCAGCTTGGACACTGCCACCTTGTCCTGTCCATAATTCATCGTCTCTGAGACTAGCTCCCCAACAACTGGAGAGATAGCTTCTCATCTCCATGAGGAAAATATCGCGAGATTTTCCAGAAGTCTCAGGAGAAAACCATGCCCACACAGAGGCCTCATTGGCTATTCAATGGCTATCTCCAGATTAACAGACTAGACTCCACTCCTACATCCAATCATGAAACTAACATAAGCACATGACCGCCACGGAAGCATAACCTTATCAGAGATTGACTTGGATGGCAGACCCCCTGGGTCAGCAGGCATTGAAAATGTGACTAAAGAGGAATTGCTTTCTCAAAGTAAATTTGATCAATGTGGCATGAGTGCAGTCAAGCCTGTGGGAGTGGAGCCTTTGGGATCTTCATCTTCATCTGCCAGTGGGTGACAACTCACAGTAAGAAACACCTCAACAAACCTACTAAAATTCAGAACCTGGAATGCATGAGGTATGAATATAAGAAAACCAGAAATCTTCACAAGTGTAATGGAATTAATAAAAATCAATATCATAGGTATTAGCTAGCTGAAATGATCTGGTTTTAGCTATTTTGAATGAGAAAAAGCATATGGTCACTATGCCAGGAATTACACAGTCCAAAGGAATGGCACTGTATTCATGGTCAGAAAAAATATTTCAAGATATATCTTGAAGTACAATGCAGTTTGTGATAAAATTATATCAATCAGCCTTTAAGGTAAACCATCTAGCACGATTACTCAAATTTCTGCATAAAACACGGGAGCTAGTGATGAAAAATTTGAAGAATTCTATCAGTTTTCAGTTGAAAATTGATCAAACATACAATAAAGATGCATTTGTAATTACTGGTGATTAGGATGAAAAATTTGAAAACAAAGATGAAGGAAGAGTAGTTGAAAAATATTATCTTGGTGATAGAAACAAAGCTGGAGATTGCATGACAGAATTTTGCAACACCAACGATTTGTTTCTAGCAAATACATTAATTTTTATTTCTTTTTAAAAATGATATATAGCTTAATAGTTGAAGTTTTTGTTTTTTTAAAAATCATTTTATTGGGGGCTCATACAACTGTTAATCACCATCCATATATACCTGCATTGTATGCCAAGCCCATTTGTGTATTTGTTGCTATCATCATTCTCAAAACATTTTCTTTCTTCTTAAACCCTTGGTATCATTTCATTTTTTTGTGAAGCGTTTCATATTTTTCAGCACATATACTAAAATGGGGATGATACAGAGAAGATTAGCACGGCCCCTGCACAAATACATTTTTTAGAACAACACAAATGGCAGCTAAAAACATGGACTCCCCAGATGGAAAATATGGACATCAGATTGACCACAACTGTAGGAAAGGATTATGAAGAAGCTCAAAATCAATAGTTATAAATCAGGCCAGGGAGTGACTGTGGAACAGACCATTATGCTCATGGATAAGTTCAGGTTGAAGTTGAAGAAATTTGAAACAAGTCAACAAAAGTCAAAATACAATCTTGAGTTTACCACACTTGAATTTCCAGAATATCTCAAGAACAGATTTGCTGCTTTGAACACCAATGGCACAAGAATTGGTGACCTGTGGATGGACACAAAGACAGTCATGAAGAAAGCAAAAGGTCACCAAAAAGACAGAAAAGTGAGAAAAGATCAAAGTGGATGTTAGGAGAGACTTTGTAATTTGCTCTTTATAGTAGAGTAATTAAAGCAAATGGAAGAAACAGTGAATTACAAGAGCTGAACAGGAAATTTGAAAGGGCAGCTTGCGATGATAAAGTGCAATAGTATGATGAAATGTGCAAAGACTTAGACATAGAAATTCTAAAGAGAGGAACACAGCATATCTGAAACTGAAAGAACTCCAGAAATCACTCGAGAGTTGAGTTGCAGTCTTCAAAGATTCCATGGGCAAACTAGTTAATGATGGCAGGAAACATCAAAAGAAATTGAAAAGACTATAGAGACAGTGTACCAAAAAGAATGAGTTGTCATTCAACAATTTTGGGAAGTACGAAATGAGCAAGAGCCAGTGGTACTGAAAGAAGTTCACAGAAGCAGTAACAAATATAAGGCTCCCCGAATTGAAGGAATACCAACTGAAATGTTTCAACGACCTGATAAAGCACGGGAGCACTTACTCATCATCTATGCCAGATAATTTGGAAGACAGCTACTAGGTCAACTGAATGGAAGAGATCCATATGTTTGTTCATCCCAAAGAAAGGTAACCCAATAGAATAGTCTCACGGATATCATAGACAAGTAAAATTTTGCTGAAGTTACAGCAGTACATTGACAGGAGCTGAAAACATGGAACAAGGGATAACATTGCTGATATTAGAAGGATCTTGGCTGAGAGCAGAGAATTCTAGAAACATGCTTATTGACTCTTGGAAGGCATTTCACCATGTGGAACCATAAGAAAGTAGTCTTGACAAGAATGGGAATTCTAGAACACTATGTCATACTATTTTGGAACTTGTACATGAACCAGGAGACAGTTGTATGAACACAAGGAAATACTGCATAGTTTAAAATAAAGGCGTGTGTCAGATCTGTATTCTCTCACCATACTCATTCAATCTCTTTGCTGAGCAAATCATCTGAGAAGATGGCTTATGCTGCGATTCTCAAGTTTCCTAATGCCATGACCTTTAATACAGGTCCTCATGTTCTGGTGATCCCCCCCAACCATAAAATTATTTTGTTGCTACTTCATAATTGTAATTTTGCTAGTTATGAATCAGGTGACCCACGTGAAGGGTTAGTTTGACCCCCAATGGGGTCGTGATCCATAGGTTGAGAACTACTGGCTTATATGATGAATGTGACATCAGGATTGGAGGAAGACTTATTAACAACCTGTAATAGGCAGGTGACACAACCTTGCTTGCTGAAATGTTAATGAAGATCAAGGATGGCAGCCTTCAGTTGCATTATGACTCAATGTTAAGCATGTCATCACTATTCAGGTTGGAGGGTGCAATTTCTCCCTTGTTCTTAGTATTTCCTTAAACCCCCTCTTAGGACTCGCACTCTCTTCTTCCCTTTTTGGTTCTGGGACTTCTCTTTTGATTGTGTAGGCTCCTCTTAACAGCCGTTTTTCCACACGGCTTTTCATACTCCTCCGAAGCAGTCATTTTCTGTTGAGATCCCTCCCCCAGTCCACCATGTGGCCATCTGCACTTTCCAGAGATAGACAGCATGTACTATCTGACACTGTACTACCCCAAACTTTCCTCTCTCACACAAATGTTATTTGGATTAAAAATAAAAAAGATCAGATTTCTCACAACTAGACCAATAGGCAACATCAAGATAAATGGAGAAAATGTTGATGTTATCAGGACTTTCTTATTGCTTGCATCCACAATCAATGCTCATGGAAGCTTTAGTCAAGGAATCAAAAGATGTGCTGCGTTGGATAAATATACTACACAAGATCTCTTTAGATTATTTAAAAGCAACAATGTTTCTTTGAGGACTAAACTGTCCCTGTCCCAAGCCATGGTATTTCCTATCGTCTCACATGCATTTGAAAGTTAGGCATAGATTCAGGAGAATCAAAGAAGAATTGATGTACTTGTAATGTACTTGCAGTTCTTGTGAAGAATATATAAACGACCATGGATTACTAAAAGAACAAAGATATTTATCTTGGAATATTATAACCATAGTGCTCCTTAGGCATGGATAATGGTTGTTTGTTGCACATCCTTTGGACATGTAAGGAGAAACCAGTCCGTGGAGAAGGATGTGATACTTGGTAAAGCAGAGGCAGAGTGAAAAAGAGGAAGGCTCTCAATGAGATGGACTCACACAGTGACTGCAACAAAGGACTGAAGCATAGGAATAATTATGAGAATTTCATGATTGGGCAGTGTTTCACTCTGTAAATAGGATTGCTATGGTGGAAACCAACTAGGTGTTACCTAACAATAAATAAGAAAAACCTGGAAGTCATTGGGTTTGTATACACTGAATCATTTGTATACACTGAGTCCAATGACTTCAGTATATACAAATACTGAGTCATTTGTATACCCTGACCTCCACTGAGTCATTTGTATACACTGAGTCCAATGATCTCAGTATATACAAATCCTGAGACAGGATGTTGCTAAGGGCATATCTAGCTTCTTATTCTGTGACAAGGATTAGAATGTATTACATGGTTTATTCTGATAAAATGGTGACAAAGCAGGCTAGAAGAGCAAATCCAAATTGTATTCTCCTGCCTTTCTGAATATTGGTGAATAAATTTGGTTTTTGCATAAACTATTTCAATAACAAAAAAGCATTTCATTGTATCTTTCCTAGAGATTGTATAGGATACAGTGGGCAGGATTTAAGTAGGCAAATAATGTGGTTTTCCTCATATTTTGCTGTTACTCCCTATCGTGGCTTTGAACAACTTCATATTTCTTAGTAATTTTTTTCCTCTAGCAAAAGTGATGAATGAAAAATCAATCGAACATTTTCTTGTTTGTAATTCAGTGATGAAGCTCATAAATGGAAAGTAAATGCATTGTTTCTCTGCAGCAATGTACACTTTGAAGTGTAAAGCTAACAGAGCAAGGAAAGAATGACTCAAAACAAGGAAATCATTTTAAACCCCATGGTGACAAAATTAGAATCACACAATGACCTATGTGCTAAATCACACAATGAACTAAATTCTATACTTCACCTGCTATTGCCCCCCCTCTTAATTCTTTATTAAGGAAGAAAGCCACAAGATGAGCCTCTTTTCCCCCTTCCTTTATTGGTATTGTTGATAGGTGTCAGCAAGTTGGCTTCAATCCATAGTGCCCGTGTACAAGAGAAGGAAGCATTGCTTGTTCCTGTGCCATCCTCATTGTTATGCTGTGCCATTGATTTCACCCACTATTTCAAGCTATCTCCTGGGGGGTTCTTTCCCTTCTTTGTTGATTTTCTGCTTTACCATGCGTGATATTCATCTCCAGTGAATCATGTCTCTTGATAACATTATCAGAATACATGAGATAATATCTTGCTACCCTCTCAGGAGCATCTGGTTCTACTTCCTCCGCTCATTCTATATGTATATAATGTATGCATATACATGCTGTTATTTTTATGACAGTCTATGGCACTTTGAATATTTCTTCAGTATTCCTTGCCAACACTATAATTCAGTTCTTCTGAAGTTTTCCTTGTTCATTGTCCAATTTTCAGATGCATATAAGGTGATTGAAAGTACCAGGGTATGAGTTAGACACATCTTCATCCTCAGAATAAAAACTTGACTCTTTCAAAATTCAAACAGGCCTTCCGCAGCGGATGTTGCTGCTGATATATATTGCTAGATTTCTTGACTGCTGATGATATCAGAACCGATTGTGGGTCCAAGTAAAATGAAATCTGTGACACCATCAATTTTCTTTTCTCACTTTTTGATGATGCTATCTATTAGTCCAGTTGGGAATATATTTGATTTTTTTCCAGGTTAGTTTTTAATCCATAGTGTAAGCTGTATTTGAGCTTAGTGTTTCAAGTCCTCATAATTGTTAGTAAGCAAGGTCGTGTCATCTGCCTATCCTGGATTTTTAATGAATATTTCTCCAATCATGAAACCATATTCTTTCCTTGGATTATTTGATAACTATACATATTGAAAAATATAGTGAAAGGACACAACCCTAACACACATTGTTACAATTAAAAAAAGATTCCATATCCCATTGTTCTATTAAAAAATGCCTCTTGATCTGTATACAGGTCCAGACAATTATTGAAAAATTGCATTCTTTACAAAGTCATTAATAAGTTTTTATGATGAAAGCAGTTAAATGGCTTTGCAGTGTCAATGAATCATAATTAAATATATTTCTGATAGTCTCTGTTTTTAGCCCGGATCCATCAGAGGTCAGCAAAGATAACCCTTATCATGAGTCCCTGTCCCCTTTTGAATCTATCTTGAAATTCTAGCTGTTTTCTATTGAGCACATGTTCCTTGTGCATGATACTAATGATATTATTAAATACTTTGTGCACTTTCTAGGTCATTTTTCTTTGAAATGGCACAAATAAAGGTCTCTTCCAGTTGTTTGACCAAGTAGCAGTGTTATAAATTACTTGCCACAGCTGACTGAGCAATCCTAGGGCCTTAAGAGTTTGTTTAAATATTTAAATTACTAGTCCATTAATTACTGGAGTCTTGTTTATTGGTAATGCCTTCAGTGGAGCTTGAACTACTGAGTTCAGCATCATCTGTTCTTGATCAGTACCATTTGTTTAAAGTAGATATGCTATCCTTCAAAATCATTAATGTTGACTTTCTGATATAGTGACTCTTCAATCTTTTTTTAATGCATCCTGCATTCTTCAACACTTCTTATGCCACCACAAAATTCCAAACCCACTACTATAGTGTTGATTCTTACCACTAACTTGAATGCTTAGCCAACACTACCTTCAATATTGCAACTCAAGTCTTTGAATTTGCTCTTCAGTTTTCTCAGCATGAGATATACTGAGTGTGTTATGTATTGGGGGCTTTCTAACTCCAAGTATTTGCACATTTTATTATAATAATTTATGTTGTCTTCTGAAGCTGCCTTTGAAAGCTTTGTGCAGGTCTCTTGCTGTATCATTATTTCCACTTCCTTTAGCTTTTCCCTGTTCAGGAGCAATTTTCAGGGTCTCTTCTGGCAATCATTTTTGGTTTCTTCTTTCTTGCCGGTGTTTTTTAAAAGACGTTCTCTTTTCATTTATGATGTCCTTGATGTTATCTCACACTCATCTGGTCTTGAATCTTCAGTGTTCAGAGGGACAAATTTGTTCCGGTCATGTCTCTAAATTCAGGAATGACACACTCAAGGTTATATGTTGGCTCCTGTGGACTGGTTTTACTTTTCTTCATTGTCAACCTTAATTGTCTATGAGCAACGGATGGTCTCTTCTACAGTCAGTCCTCTTTTGACTGATGATATTGAGTTGCTCCATCTTGACCACAGGTCTAGTCAACAAGGTTCTTACTCATTCCATCTGATGAGGTCCACATGCATAGTCACCATTTACATTGCTGAAGAAAGGCATTTGCAATCAGTCATTGGTCTTGCAGAATTCTACCAGGCAACCACCAGCTTCGTGTCTGTCACCAAACCATATTTTCCAACCACAGACCTTTCCTCATCATTTCCAGTGTTGACATTCTAAGCACTGTTAATTATTAATGCATCTCGATTATGTCCTTGATCAATTTCAAACTAAAGAAATTGGTGGAATTCTTTGATCTCTTCATCATTTGCTTTAGTGATTGGTGTGGGCAAATTTTTAATAGTTGTATTCACTGGTCTTCCTAGCAGGAATATAGCTATTATGCTATCACAAGATAGAGAGTGGCAGTCATGTGCTTATGTTAATTTTATGATTGAAATGTAGGGGTGGATTCTAGCCTGTTAATCTGGAGATAGCCATTGAGTATCCAATGAGGCCTTCATGTGGGCATGGCTTTCTCCTGAGACTTCTGGGAAATCTCGCTATATTTTCTTCGTTAAGATGAGAAGCTATCTTCCCCAGTTGTTGGGAGTTAGCCGGAGAGACAATGAATCATGGACAAGACAAGATTACAGTGTCTGAGGTGTCAGAGAAGCCACATGGCTTTGCCCTGATGGAGCCAGAACTCTGAAGTGGAGGGGCCATGTGGAGACCCCTGCCAGCGATGAGTTGCTTCTGCTACCACCGGATGCTGTTGATGAACCCTGAGCCCTGGAAGCGAAGAGCCCTGCTGGCACCAGGATTCTGCACCCACTGACCTGTGACTTCATGATTCGGAGGAAGACATTGTAGACTGGTATCAGGCATATTGGCTAATATCAGACATATGACTTTGAACTGGACTGGGTTGGGATGCTTTCTCAGTGTTCCATTCCTTTTGTATATAAACTCTTTCCTTATATCCATATGCGTGTCTGTGAAATTTGTTCCTCTAGTCTACCCAGACTAACACATAGAGCTTTTGAAATGTTCTTGAATTTGTCATTCTTAGCATAGTAAACCATATGATTGATTTAAAATGGCCAACACTACTCCATTCTAATTCAAATAATATTCATCTTTTTGTACTTCATTTCATTTTTTACAATTTCCAATTTTCCTAGATCCATACTTTGCACATTTCACCTTCCAATTATTGATGGGTGTTTGCAGCTGTTGCCTTTCTTTTTGAGTCATGTCTCAGTATAATGTAAGGCTCTGAAAACTTTATTCCATCACTGTCCCTAAGAATGCCTGTCATTGGAGTATGTGGTTCTTCCCCAGGGTCTATCAACCCAAGGGACAAACCAGACACTGTTTCCTTGATATTCGCAAAGTTCTTTGTGCATAGTCCTCTGGAGTGAACTGCCTTTCTTGCAATCTCTTCTTAGTCTGGAACCTAACGTGTTCACAATGGTTTACTCTGTCCCTACTTGAAACACTGGTTGCATAATTTCTAGCCTCATGGCAATCCATAATAAGCCCCTACAATAAAACTGACAGACAAGTAGTGGTTCTTCTTTATGGTGATGTGTTTAAAAAGATGTATACACACATACACATCAGTCAGTTTGTGTGTAGTCTGCCTTTTCTCTTGAATACAGAAAGTGTATTAGCTGAGTTGAGATGCGTGTGACTGTTGAATAGTGTACAGAAATAGCTGCATTTTCAATCCTTCTTCCTCATAACTCTTTTACCCCCAATAAATCCAGTGGGTTTGGGTCCCTTTAATGTCTCTGAATTAATTTACTTTTTTTCTGTTTAAGGGTCATAGTCTTGATAACAAATTGTATGATTACCTGGATTCTCTGTGTGGTAACTCATCAGGGGTACACCCCCCCCCTCCAAAAATGAATTGCATTGGGTGGAATGAAGCTTTTGTAGTACTCCTTTTTCCTGCTAGGTGAGCATCAGGCAACTTGTTCTGAGTTAGTGAACCCAGTGGTATTTCCTGGGAAAATTCTCTTTGGTCACAGTGAATTTTTTTTGTTGTGAAAGCAGTTTTGCTTGAATCTTATTATTTTTTTTTTTTGTGATGGCTGATTTGAGAGAACAGTGTGCAGCTGTGAAATTGTGTTTCCTGCTTGAAGAAAATGCCACAGAAATTGTGATATTGAACACAGCTTACAAGGACAGTGCTATGGGAAAAGTTCAAGTGTACTAGTGTTTCTCATTCTGGACATCTGTCAACTTCCTGAATGGATGAAAATATCAACTTGGTGCATTTTAGAGTCTGTCCGACCACGTCAGACTGTCAATCAAGCCTTTTATTTCGAGGGCCTAAAAAGATTGAGTAACAGTATACAACAAAAAAGACCTAATTTGTGGCAGTTGGGGGACTGGTTTTGCTACCACAATGCACCTGCTCATGCAGCCATCTCAGTGTTCCAGTTTGGGGCAAAAATTAAGAAAATAAACAGCTTTCCTCTCCTTTCCCATGCACCTTACTCAACAGACCTCACTCTGTGAAACTTTTTGTTTGTTTGCTTCCATGAATGAAGAGGGACATGAACGGACAGAAGAGGTGAAGAAAAAACTGAGGGGCATGCTGTCAGGCTTCTAAACAGATGAGTTTGAAAAATGTTTCCAAAAATGGAATCACAGATTTGACAATTGTATTAAGTGTAACGGAGAGTATTTTGAAGGTGATAAGTTTGTTTTGTATAAACAAACTAACACATAACTTTGAAAAAAAATTCCATTTGGGGGTGCACCCCCTTGTATATTACCTTTTGCTGAGGTAACCCTGGCTAGAAAAATATACTGAAATGAAGTCTTACCCAAAGAAGTAAGTGTTTTTTTGTTTTTTTGTTTTTTTTTTAGTTTAAGAATTTCACTTCACAAAGAAGCTCACTGAAGGTTCCCTGGTTGCACAGTGTATTACACATTGGGCTACTAACCTGAAAGTGGATGGTTCAAAACCACCAGCTACTCTGTGGGAGAAAGATGAGGCTTTTTAATCACATAAAGAGATACAGTCTCAAAAACCCACCAGGCCATTTGGGAGAAAAATTGATCTTTTCCAGCTGTCTTCTAATTTTCTTGGCATAGATGGCTGAGTGTTATCAGTGCTTCCTCAGCTCGTGGAAGCATCTCAATTGGCATTCCATCAATTACTGGAGCCTTCTTTTTGGGTAATATCTGCAGTGCAATTTACATTTCTTCCTTCATTATTACTGGTTCTTGATCACATGCCACCTTTTGAAAGGGTTAGATATAGACTAGAAGTTTTTGGTTCGCTGACTATGTACCTTTCCCTGATCTTTTGATTCTTCCTGATCGTACAATATTTTACTCATAGAATCTTTCAATATTGCAAGTAGAGGCTTGAATTGCTTTATTTAGTTCTTTCTATTTCAGATATACTGTATGTGTTCCTGCTTTTGATTCTTTGCACATTTCACAATAATATTTTACTGTTTTCTAAATCTGCCCTTTGAAATTTTTTTGTTAAATTGTTTAATTCATCATTTCCCCATTTGCCTTCATTACTTCACAATTCAAGTTGCAACATTTCTTCTGCCATCTACTTTAATTTTTTTTACTGTCTTTTTAATGTCTTCTTGCTTTCTTCATGTATGTTGGTCCTGATATCCTCCCACAACCCAGCAGTTCTTCTGTCAACCTTCAATGTATCAAATCTGTTTTGGGGATTTTTTGAAATTCAGGTGAGATAGACTTGGGCCCTATTTTTACTTTCATGGATTTATTTTAATTTTCTTCAGCTTCAACCTTAGATTACATATGAGCAATTGATTCCACAGTCAACCCCTGACCTCATCTTAGCTGCTGACACTGAGGTTCTGCATTGTCTCATTCTCGATGTAGTCACCTTGGTGTCTGTGTATTCTATCTGGTGAAGTTGATGTGTACAGTCATCTTTTGTGTTGCTGTAAAAAGATATTTGCGAGAAAGAAGTGATTTATCTCTCAAAGTTCTATCATGCAATTGTGTTTCATTTCTATCACCAAGGCCATATTTTTCCCATAACGTTCCTTCCTTTTGTTTCCAACATTTGCCTTCTAATCACCAATAATTATCGATATATCTTAATTGTATATTTGATCTATTTCACACTAAAGATGATACAGTTTTTCAAATTTTTCATCACTAGCTTTAATAGTTGGTGCATATATTTGTATATTTGTGTTGACTGGATTTCCTTGTATGTGGACAGATATTATCCTTTCAGAGATAGCATTGTATGTCAAGATAGATCTTGAAATATCTATTTTGAAGATGAATGCAATACCATTGTTCTTGAATGTGTCATTTCCAACATAATAAACAGTGTTGCTTTCTAATTCAAAATAGCCACAACCAGTTCATTTTAGCTAACACTTAGGATTTTGATTTATATTATTTTCATTTCATTTTTGACAATTTTTAATTTTCCTATATTCATACTTTGTCCATTTCAAGTTAAAATTATTAGTAGATTTTTGCATCTTTTTATTCTCATTTTAAGTCATATTCCATTAGCAAATGAAGGTTCCAAATGCTTTACTTCTGACGGCTTTACTCCATCCACATTATTATGGTTGATTTAGTTTTAAGAAGGCAGTGCTTCCTTAATAATATTTTGGGTACTTTGTGACTTGAGGAACTCAACTTCTGACACTAACTTTGACAATGTTCTGCCACAATTCAAAAGATTTTAAGGACATTACCTTATTTCAGTGCTTCCCAGAAAGCTTTCGGTGGCTAATTAATTCTTCTGAAGTGGATAGTCTTTTCTTTCTTCTTAGTCTGTTGTTAGTCTGGAGGTTCTGCTGAAATCTGTTCACTTTGTTTGGGTAAGCCTTCTTACATTTGAAAATGCCAGTGACATAGCCTTCAGCTTCACAGCAACACACAAACCAACACAGTATTATAAACTGACTGACAAGTGGTGCTATAGTGAGTTATTCCACAAATGCCCTGGGGGGCAATAACCTGTTATATGTAACATCATATCATCATACTAATTTTCTTGTTAGTGATATTAAGCTGCCTGTCAACAGCTTTCCTTTTCAGATCCTTGGACTGATAATGCATCTTATGTTTTCCTCATTAATTAATACATTCAATATTTTGACACATGTTTATTTCTTCTGTGTCTAAGATGCCCAGCTTATTCCTTTTTAATTACTATACTTTTTTATTCGTTATATCAGAATAGTGATGCAACAGTGTTACTTATCATTAAAAGGTATAAAATTATGTAGAAAAAATATTAATTTCATAGGCCTTTGACTGTGTTAGGTAATAATAATAATAAATAACAATAATAAAAGTACACACTGAAAGATTTCTTTCAGTTTGGGTGGGTTTTTTTGGTAAAAGACTTTTGCAGATGACTTCTTTTAGTTTAGTTTTTTTTTTTGTAAATGTGAAATCTACTGGACACATTATCATGCACAGTTTCCTGCCAAGAATATAAGCACTTACAAAGAATAAATGAGACTCACTGGTAGACAAGAAAATATAGTGGCATTGCAAAAGAGATATGAAGAGAACAAAAAAGGTGAATGAATAGCCAAACTGTTGGAAATTGTGGACTCAGAGCAAACATATAATTTAACTCATTCTGCACAGAAGAGGGGCTGCCAAATTTAGGGACCTGTGCATTGAAGATGTTCTAAGAAGGAAGAGAAATTCACATGTATACTGTTAGTCCATTGTCCTCTGTAATTGCTACTAAAGTGAGAATTCCTCTGGGACAAAACCTATTTTTCATCCCTGGTTGGGGAGATAAGCAGCACCCAGTGAACTGATTCCTAAAATTGGCTTTCAAAACAACAGCCTCTTTCTAACAACGACTCCAATCCACATCTATTTGCTGGAATTAATTTTCCCAGGAAGGGTTACAAAGGTGATAGGAAGTGAGAGACCCTTGGTGTGAAACATGTGAAGGGGATAGGTGGAGAAGGGAAAGTAGAGGATGCCAAGTCCTTGAGTGAACATCACCTTGGTGTATTAAGATAACGTCCACCAGGAGGCGGCTCTGGCGCACTGCAGCGGGGGGGGGGGGGGGGGGGGGGGGGGGGGGGGGGGGGTTGCTCCCATGTCTGGGGGTCTCACAAAGAGGAGTCACATGAGGGCACCAATCACACTGCAGGCAATGAAAGTGGAAGTGCATTTCTCATTGAGACCCGCAGGGAAGTAAGCGCCTCTTGTATTCCCATTACCCAGCCGACTTTGAGTAATTTGCTGAGGAAGCCAAAGCACAGCGCTTTCTCCCTCCACCCCCGTGTGCACAGGTCCCAGGCCGTCTTCCGTCAAGTGATGTTTTTGAACTTGCCATAACTGAGAGACTGTGCTAACCTTCATATTAACCTTATTTCCCCTATGAAAGGAAGAGAGGTAGGAAACCATATGCAATGTAAAGCCATGGATGACTGCATTCTGCCTCAGGGAAGAGTTAGAAGTCACATCCATTTTGCCCTGCTTAAACCGAGTATATTATATACCCCATAAATCACATCTTGAAAATCGGGTTTAACAGCTGTCTCTCTCTTAGCCAGAACTCCTTAAATATTAAATGCACTTTATCTGTCTTCATGCCATCTTTATTTAGTCCAGGTTTGGGAACAGAATCAGCACCCAGAGTACATTTTTTTGGATGATTTATGTCAGAAGAACAATATGAGGGAAAAAGTTGAAGGACACAGATCAGACAACTCACTGGTTCTCTTCTCATAGGATGAAAAGAACTCATTGGCTGCTAAAGAATCTTTAAGACTCTGAAGTAGAATAAAATTAATAATAGTTTTACAGAGAATCCCTGGAAGAAGGAAGTATACATTTTGCTTAAGAAAATTAATTAAAGAAAACCATTTGTATATTTGTTTCAGTTTTATTCCCATACTTGACTGCTAACCTAAATGGTGGTGATGGGAATTAAGTCAAAGTTGCCTTTGATGAAATAGTTGGTAACTTCTGAAAAATCAGTTGGTAGAATTTTTACGGAGAAAAGTTCTGTTCCCTTGTTCATGAAGGTGCAATTGACATGGCACAGTTGTGCCTCATGTGTGTTATATATTTTTTTATCCCCGACACACCCTATGGAAAAATGATATCTGGGAAGGAGTCATAGCTGCTCAGACTGAAGAGATGGTGTGTAATAGGTATAGTCAGCCCTTACCTCTCTTTATTTTGTGAAACTACGGTTTGCATAAAAACTCAGAGTGTCTAACTCTGGGCTGGGAATTATTTCCCTACCAGATCTACTGTGAGCCTCCATAGATAAGCCTGTCTATTGAAAAACATGGAGAAAATATGCTCTCTAAATATAAATCTGATGATAATACCCCCCCCCACACACACAAAAAAAAGGAGGTGGCACCAGGGAATCATCTGAAAATGTGGTTTTGAAGACCCGTTAGCATTTCGATGGGTGGTAAGGAAATGACAATCGTAACTTTTTGTGAAGATGCTGCCCCACGCCCTTTGAGGTAGCCAGACAATCTAACAAGTGCAGGCATCGTGGCAATTTGTGAAAAGAAGGACAAAAACGCAGTGTGTGTTGGGTGTTTTCTCTGCAACTATCATAAGTCAGCATCAACTCAGTGACAGTGAGGTTTTTTTTTTTGTTTTGTTTCCTTGTCAAATCTCTCAAATTTCCAGATTTTAAAAAAGGCCTCATTGTCCACACCCATTTCATATTTAAATGGTCTCTTGCCTCAGCTTGTATTTCATAAACCTTACTAGGATCCTGAGTGGTGCAGAAGGGTGATCATTGGTCTGAGAACTAAAAGGTTGACAGGACGAACCCACCAGAAACTAGGTGGGAGAAAATCTGCTTCTGTAAATCAGTACAGCCTCGGAAACGCTTGGGGGCAGTTCTTTCCCGTCCCAGTGGTTCTCACTGAGTCACAATCGATACAGCAAAGGGATCAAAAGGAATCCAAAGTAGGAGGAGGAAATAGCCACTGTTGGAATCAGTTTATGTCAAGTAAGAGTTGCATTCACTTTGTCCTGCCCAAGTCGGGGAGGTGTCATTAAACTTCGCAGGCAGGTGGATACATTGAGGCACATATTGCCTTGTCATCAAACTAGGAGGAAGCAGGGCCCACATCTGAAAGATCGTATTCATTTGTGATGCTTAACTCTATCAGAGAACCTGAACTCAAGGATAGAAAGATAAATCTGACACTATAGTGGCCCAGAGTAGATCACTAGAGGGCAGTGCGATGATAATTACAACATAGCTGGAATGGGGAAGTCTGTTCGAGTCTTATGGTTCAGAAATCAAAGAAACATCATTACAAGAAAAATTTTGTGGAAGGGGCATTTTAACTATTCATTTTTCTGTAAATATTGAATTGATGTTCTTTCAAAATGCTCTCAACTGTAGGAATCTTTTTGTTTGGTTAGTTATGTGGAGGAACAAAATTTTATGAGACTCAGCAATTATTTTTCAATTTATCTCCATTAAAGAAACATTCAATAAGTGAGTCGTTGGTGCTCTTATGGGGGGGGGGTACCAAGCAGCAATGAAAAAACATGATTCCTGGGACTTGGTTGCTACTGTTCTATGACATCTTTTCAGCTTCATAAACAAATCTTAACAAATTCACTTAATTATTATGGAGTTAGAAAATGTACAATTTTTCAAAACAAAATGGTTCAATTAAACTTGACATACTATTGGTATTGTCTTTTTTGTACAAATTAGACCTTATAATCAGAAGTATGCAAGTATATGGTGCTAGTAAGAAAATGATTTCTTCTTTTATTAAATTCACACACACAATGATAATTAATATCTACAGTTCTCCCTGCCTGGTGTTATGTAATAAAGATACTGAAAGGTAATTTTCCATTATTTTTAATGTGAAAAGAATATACACCCTTGTCTGTGCTATTTTTTACCCCACACTGTCATAAAAATGAGGAGATCTCTCCTGGTGGAAATCAAGCCACAGTGTGCCTTCAATACAAGGATGGTGACCCTTTGTCTCATGTCCTCTGGAGATGCTGTCAGGAGGGGCCAGGCCCCCAGAAATGCATGCAGTCTGGGAAAGTCAAAGGTCTGTAAGAGAGAGGTAGCTCCTCCAGAAGGTTGATTGGCAGAGAAGCTGCACAGAGGACTTCAAAGACAACAGCAATTGTGAGGATGAGGCAGGACCAGTCAGTGCATGGTTTGGCTGTATTCAAGTGCATTCAAGTGCATGGTTTGGCTGTATTGGTTGCTACATGATAGGCATAACTGGAAAGCACCTTTGAAAAATCAGCAGGCTATGAGACCCCTAAACTGAAAACCAAGCCAACGATTGTCTAGCTGACTGGATCCTAATGTCCTCATATGTGACAGACTAGAACTGCGCTCCACTGGGCTTTCAATTAGTGATTTTTAAGTAAGGCAGATCATTAGAAATCTCTTTCAAGTTGCTTCTGGGTAGACTTGAGCCGCTAATCTCTCATTTAGTCAATGAGCAGGTTAGCGGCTTATACTCTCCGTGGAAAATTCTACTGTCCCGCTTTAGCATACCAAGCAGTGTCAGAACACAGTGTCAGCACGTATAGTAAACCCTCCCTCCACAGCGCCTGACTTCACCAGTGATATCACTGAGTCCAATGAGATTCATCTGAATAGAGAGAAGATCATCCCTGAGTATCCTAGAGGCAGGAGCAGCTTTTTTTTGGGGGGGGGGGAGGGGTCCTTTCACATGGTGTGTCTTATCCAGTCAGTCTAGGTACTTTTTCCAGGGCATTGTAAATTGTGACTTCAGTTATTTTGACACAAATAGTAAAGTTGAGGAAAGAAAAAAAGGGAGGGGCCTATGAGAGAAAGAACACACACAAATGAGACTCACAGGTTCAAATATTCACAAAATCCCCATTTAGCAATTTACCTATTTGTAAAGATGCAATGTCAACTGTGGGGAGAGAAAGACTTTTTCTCAGTATTTTATATATATGTAGCCATGGAAGATGAGGGACTGTCACGGGAATAATGAATTCTTGAAATACAATGCATTGATTACCCAGCCTCCCTATTGCAGTAAAGAAAATGAATTCACTCAAGTTATTTGTTATTCTGCCAAGATCACATGGTGTTGAGATATACACACATATCTCTTCACTTCACTTATGGGAAAAGAAGGTAAGAATGCTTGGAATTTTCTTTTCCTTTCTGACATCAAATTGATGGCAATGAGTTCGGTTATTTATTTATTTTTGTTCTCATATTGATAGACACTACATTGGAGAAAAGCAAAGTAGAAGGAGTTCCAACAGGGGACCTGCCACAGGTATGCAGCATACATTTCAGAGTCTACATGAGTGCATCATTGCAATTCCTCAAAGTTTGTTAAAGAAACAGGAACAATTAAATTGTTTGGTCACCAACACCCCTACCTATTCTGGTTTTATAATATCAAAGAATATGTTGCACAATGGCAGACCATGGCTGAAGATCATGCTGATGTCAAGACTGTTAATGGTTATCTGCTTCATCTTTTCTAGGCTTGTTTTCCTGAAATACTTAACCATCAGACTTGGTAGGCATCCGGTGTTCAGAATCACTAAGTTTACCAAATCTAGAAGAAAAAGATGGAAATCATGACCTGACAGGTACAGAAAAACACTTTGAAAGAAATGCTCAATAAATTGTTTCTAGACAGCATTGGGAAAGGTAAAGAAAAGTCTTGCCAACCTATTTATCCTTTCTATGATGTGTTCCTCAAAAGAATAAACACGCTGAGAAAGCCCAAGTTTGAATTGGGAAAGCGCATGGAGCTCCATGATGAAAGGTGGTGGTTCTAATTCTGGAAGAGCTACTGGAGACAAGACAGCAGCTACGTAACTGGAACAGGCTGATTACTCTGACCCACAAGTTCAATCATCCGTTTAAATGCTTGTAAAGATAATAAGTAAAAGATCCTATGTGTGAAATAAGCAAATATACAAAATGATCTCCAGTTCACATACTGATTTTGGAAGTCCAACATGTATTATGTACCTCAGCTGTCCCATTCTAGTGACAAGAGTAGCACTTCAGGGTACATATTTCTTACAAAATCCAACCTGGTGCTGGTAGTCTGAACCACTTATGCTAACAACCTTGTTGTAAAAGGTTGGGATGAGAAATGATGCTTGCATTTTAGTGGAAAGATTCTTCAGTAGCTGAAGATATCTAGACAAATGTATCAAAGGCAGCGCTATTTCTAGGTGCTATAAAGTTAGTTCTGATCCATAATGATGGCTGGCACAACAGAACAAAACACTGCCCTGTCCTGCCCAATCCTCACAATTGCTCTGATGCACAAACCCATTGTTGTCACCACTGTTCCAATCCCTCTCTTCAAGAGCCTTCATCTTTTTTGCTTCCACTCCACTAGCTTGGCATGTTGTCCTTTTCCAGAAACTAATCTTTCCTGACAATATGTCCAAAATATATAAGACAAGGTTTTGCCATCCTTACCTGTAAGGCACACTCTGACCATGCTTCTTCCAAGACAGCATGGTTCTTTTTTCAGTTTGTTTTGATCTACTTCTCCATGACTACAAGTCAAATTCTTCTTCAGTTTTCCTTACTCAGCGTCCAGTTTTGTCATTCATATGAGGCAGTTCAAAGGATAATGGTGTGGGTCAGGTGTATCCTAGTCCTCAAAGTAGCATCATTTTTTTTCAACACTCTAAAGAGGTCCTGTGCAGCAGATTTACCTAACACAACTCCAAGTTTGATCTCTTGATGGTTGTTTCCATGGTCATTGATTGTGAATACAAGCAAGACCCAAATCCTGAAAATTTCAATCTCTTCTCCATCCATTTCCTAAGATGTTATCTATTTGTCCAGTTGTGAGGACTTTGGTCTTCTTCACATTAAGTTGTAATCCATCCTAAAGGCTGCAATCTTTGATATTCATAAGTAAGTGTTTCCAGCCCTCCTCACTTTCAGCAAACAACGCTTTGTCATCTGCATATGACAGGTTATTATTAAGGCTTCCTCCAAACTTGATGCCACATTCTTCTTCATACAATCCAGATTATCTGATGATTTGCTCAGCATACAAATTGAATAAGTGTGGTGAAAAGATACAACCCTGACACACACACCTTTCTTGATGTTTAACCAAGCAGTATTCCCTTGCCCTGTTGTCTCCTGATCCAAGTAGAAGTTCTGCGTGAGCCTATGAAGTGTCCTGGAATCCTCATGCCTCTCAAGGCTACCCACAGCTTGTTAAAATACACACAAATGCCTTGGTGTTGTCAACAAAACACAAGTGGACTTCTTTCTGCTATTTTGTTTTGTTTTGTTTTGAGCCAAGATCCATCTGATATCAACGATGTTATCCTTTGTTCCACATTCACTTCTGAATCTGTCCCAAACCTCTGCCAGCACCCTGTCAATGTGCTACTGCGGCAATTGCTGGGACATCGATGCTGTTTTATAGGTTAATCATATATTTGGGTCACTTCTTTTGGAACGGGCACATAGATGAGTCTTTTCCAGGCAGTTCGCCAAGTAGCTGTCTCCCAACTTTCCTGGCATATGAGTACGTGCTTCCAGGGCTTCATCGGCTGGTTGAAGCCTTTCAATTGGTACTCCAACAATTTCTGGAGCTTTGTTTTAACTGCTGCTTTCAGTGCCACTTGACCTTCTTCCATCACTACCATGGGTTCTTGCTCATATGCTACCTCCTTCAATGTCAGCTAGTTCTCTTTGGTATGGTGATTCTATATTATTTCCAACTTCTTTTTACTGCTTCCTGCATCTCTTAACATTTTGCCCATAGAATCTTTCAATAGTGCAACTTGAATCTTGAATGCTTTCTTGAGCTCCTTCCATTTGTGGTTTGCTGAGGGTGTTCTTCTCTTTTGTTTTTCTTATTATATGTCGTTGCACACTTCATTATAATATTTGATATTTCTCCCCAAGCTGGCCTTTGAAATGTTCTGTTCAGGTCTTTAGCTTCATAATTTCTTCCTTTATCTACTATACAATTAAAAGCAAGTTTCTAAGTTTCTTGACCTTTTCTCTCTTCCCTGCCTTTTAAATGACCTTTTGGTTTCTTCAGGAATGATATTCTTGATATTTCCCCACAGTTCGTTAGGTCTCTGATCATGAGTGTTCATCATATCATATTAGTTCTTGATCATTCTTAAGATGTTCTCAAAATCCAGGTGGACTATAGTTAAGGTCATATTTTGATTCTCATGGACTTATTCAATATTTGTTAGCTTTTTAAAAAACATTTTATTGGGGGCTTGTACATCACTTATCACAATCCATGCATACATATATTGTGCCAAGCACCTTCGCGTGCCTGCTGCTATCATCCTTCTCAGACCATCTGCCCCTTCACCCGAGCCCTTGCCATCAAATTTTCATTCCCTCCTCTCTCACCACTCTTCCTCCTCCCCCACCAACACTTGATATTTCATAAATTATTATGATTTTGTCATATCCTACACTACCCAACATCTCCCCTCAGCCACTCCTCTGTTGTCCATCCTCCAGATAGAATACATGTAGATCTTTGTAATCAGCTCCCACTCTCCACCTCATCTTACCTTCACTCTTCCAGTATATCCACTCTCATTACTGGTCCTGACAGGTTCATCTGTCCTGGGTTCCCTGTGTTACCAGTTCTCGTCTGTACCAATGTACCTCCTCCAATCTAGCTGGATTTGTAAGGCAGAATTGGGATCGTGACATTTGGGAGGAGGAAACCTTCAAGAACTAGAGAAAAGTTGTATGTTTCATCATTACTTCTCTGCAATCTGACTGGCTCATCTCCTCTCCACAACCCCTGTGCAAGAGGATGGCCAATTGCCCACAAATGGGCCTTGGGTTCCCACCCTGTACTCCCCCTCAATCTTGGTGATGTTTCTTGTTTCCTGGTGCTTGAGACCTGCTCTCTTAGACTCCTTGTGATCACATTGACAGGTGTGTTTCTTCCATGTGGACTTTGCTGCCTCTGTGTTACCTGGCTGCTTGTTTACCTTCAAGCTTTTAAGACCCCAGACACTTTGTCATTTGGTAGTTCGGCATCTTCTGCTTTCTCCATGCTTTTATGAGCAATTGATAGTCTTTTCTATAATTAGCCACTTGCCTGGGTTCGGCTGTTAATATTGAGCTTCTCCATGGTATATTCTTATGGATTCAGTCAATTTGATTTCTATGTGTTCATCTGGACAGGGCAAGGTGTATAATCGAATTCTGTGTTGTTGACAAAAGGCATTGGCTGTGAACAAGTCATTAATCTGGCAAAATTCTATCATGCAATTCCCAGCATCAATTCCAAAACCAATATATAAGTAATATTACCCTCTATCTATCCCAGTAATGTGCATGCAACTTATATCTTTTCTACCTCTCATGTACTGCCATCAAGTCAATTCTGCCTTATGGTGACCCTAAGGACAGGATAGAATTTTTGAGTGCTAGAGTACGTAACTTGTCATTGGCCTGCTTTCCTTTATCAGTTGTTTTGTTTATATATTTTATAATTGGAATCACACAAAATGGAAAGTTTGAGACTTCAGCTTTTTGGCTACACTAGGTCCCCTAAAATAAAGAAAATAAACAGATGAAAAAGCAAACCGCAAATTCACTGCCATCTAATTGATGCTGACTCCTGGAGATTCTACCAGGCGGAGTAGAACTCGCCCTGTGAGTTTCCCTGTAAGTCTCCACAAAGTAGAACAGTTTTCATCTGACTTTGCAAGTAACAGTGTAGAAAATAATCAGAAAGCCACTAGGGCTCTTTTTTCGGTCACTGGGCTTTTATAACTGCACATTGCTGAAAGCTATAAAACAGAATAGTCAAATTAGTCATGTGATAGGAGTTCCAAGGGCATTTTTGTTTTTCTTTAAACAAATTCAATAATTTAGACTAAAATATCAATTGTAACTTATTGGAGAGAAAGATAAGAGAAGCAGTTGGTCACATCACAGCTGACCTTGGTTCCCATTCCAACCAGCTAGCTCTCTTCTCCAGTTCCATCAAAATGCTATCGCCACTTATTGGATATTTGACCAATTTAACTGCTAGGTTTGGACATAACATCTGTTTGGAGCAGGGCCACCTCTTTTCTCTTTTGACTTGCACAAATGTATCACATAGTAAGGCCATATGATGATCTACTAGCTACATGAAATACATATGAATGGATAAAAGTAGTAAAAATAAGCATTTTATCTTTATATATACCTTTCAGGTAGATGGATTGATAAAGACTGGCTACATATATTTTAAATTTTCTTGAAATAGAATTTACTATAAATGTTTGGAATAATTTTACTAAAAATTATTAAATATTGATGACTAGTACGCTTCCTCAGAGATAAAAAAAGTGCAATGCAATTTACTATAGATGTTTGGAATAATTTTACTAAAAAATTATTAAATCTTGATGACTAGTACGCTTACTCAGAGAAAAAGTGCAATGCTTTAATTACATTAAAATAGCAATTAAAGTAGAACTGATGTGGTAATACTTGAAAATAAAATAATTTTATTTTAACTAAAAAAATAGCAATATAAAATTCAAATACAGCAAATCCAACCCCTTTACCCAAAACTAAGTTCACTACCTTTGAGTAAATTGTGACAGGTGGTGACCTCCGAAGACAGAGTAGAACTACCCTGTACGTTTTTCAAGGCTGTATAAATCATAAGCAAACTACCATACCTGAGTTCTTTCTAACTGCTGATATTTTGCTTACACAGTAAGACATATAATCACTCTTCCATCACTCTTCCAGGCTGCTTTGTGTCCTTTATGTTTTTATTGTGGTTGTTAAGTGCCAATTCTATGACTAATCTTTCCTGACATCAGGTCCAAAATATGTGGATTGAAGTTTTACCATCCTTGACTCTAAGGAGCATTATGGCTGTACAACTTGTTGAAACATTCTGATTGATGTTCCTTCAATTTCTGGAGCCTTGTTTAAGTCAATGCTATCAGTGCTCTTTCCCATAGGTTAACTCTTGAAACTATTGAATATCACTGAATTCCTTTTGGTACAGTGGCACTTTTGATCTTTGTATTACTTATTAGTGTATTTTATTAGGTTAATTTTTGACATCATAAAATGCTCTCCATCTCTTATATTTAACATCTGCTGTGTATGTGAAACACAAAGAAAAAAGAAATAAGTTGAGTTCAAGTTAAGAAGAGAAAATACAACATTCTCATATTTTGTCATTTTTTTAACTTGCTAGGATGCTGCCAGTGACGACTCTTCTCAGAGTTAGAAATTGTAGAGCCCCAAACTTATGGAAGCACTGATTGTTAATTTGGATGTTGCTAGATTCCATCAAGTCATAGCGGCCCTATGCACAGCAGAATGAAACACTGCCCAGTCTTGTGAGGATTCCTATGTGTGAGTCCATTATTGCATTCACCGTGGCATCTCTCTCCTTGAGGACCTTTTTCACTGTCGCTCTACTTTACCAAACATAATGTTCTTCCACAGGGACTGGTTTCTCCTGACAACATGTCCAAAGTAGAAAACAAAAAAAAGTCTCACTATCTTTGCCTCTAAGGAGCACTCTGGCCATACTCATTCCAAGACAGATCCTTTGCATGGTCCATGGTACTTTCACTATTCTTTGTCAACATCACAATTCAGATACATCTGTTCTTCTTCATTCTTCCTTATTCAATGTCCAACTTTCACATGCATATTATTCCTCCTTAGTCAATGTCCGACTTTCAAATGCATATGAGTTCATTGGAAATGCCTCGGGTTGGGTCAGGTACACCTTTTTAGTTCTCTAAGTAACAGCGTTGCTTTCCAGTACTCTAGAGAGGTCTTCTGCAACAGATTTACCTAAGGTATTTCCTCTTTTGATCTCTTGACAGCTGCTTCCATGAGCATTGATTGTGGATCCAAGCAAGATAAAATCCTTGACAACTTCAACCTTTGCTCCATTTATCATGATGTTACCTATTTGTCCAGTTGTGAGGATGTGGGTCTTCTTCCCATTGAGTTGTAATCCACACTGAAGGCTGCCATTCTTGATCATCAGTCAGTGCTTCAAGTCCTCCTCCCTTTCAGCGAGCAAGGTTGTCTCACCTGCATCTTGGCAGTTGCTAATAAGACTTCCTCAAATCTGGATGCTACATCCTTCGTTATATAAGCCAGTTGCTCTGATGATTTACTCAGCATGCAGATTGAATAACATGCTTACTTATGTTTTATTGCCTACCCCAACACATTTGACGTGTGGATCAAAATAAACTATGAATGATCTTGAATATAATGAGAATTTCAGAACACTTCATTGTGTTTATGTGGAACGTGTATATGGATTGTGCAGGCAGAATACTGTTTGGCTTACAATTAGGGATCATGTGTGTCAGTGCTTTATCCTCTCACCATATTTATGCAATCTCTATGCTGAGAAAATAATCTCAGATTCTGTATTACATGAAGAGGTATGTGTCATCAAGTTTAGAGGAAGGCTTTGATTGTTAATGGCACTTCATTCTTAGCAGTGAAGCTATATACTGTGATTCTGGTGGAAAAAATTTAAAAAACAAAGTTAAAACTGGGTGCAGTGCTACACGCTGACAATTATTTACATAGTTATTTTAAACATCTGAACTTCAATTTTCATATAACAATAGCTCCTTCTCTTTCATAATGTGTAGTTCAATATCGCTAACATTTTAAAGAATTTTGTATTTTGTATTTATACAAGCCTTGTGAAAGGTACACAGACCAATATATTTACTGAAATCCAAGAATTATGATGAGGGAGATAAAATTATGCTAATTTAAACAGAATTCATGTCCAGGCACTAAAGAAAGTATCCGCTCCAGTGTCCCCTGCCATGTTATCTATTAGACACACACACACACACACACACACACACCTGTGAACTGAATCCTAACCTTCCTACCAAGTACCTAGATTGTCTCAGGTACTTAGTGAATACGACATGCGCTAACAGGATGTACACCTTAACATTTATTACCTACAAACAACTCAGTAGATAATTTGGGAGTCTTTCCAGTCTCCACTTCCAGAAGGTGCAGCTTAGTCTGATGAACAACATGCTGAAGGCCAATTTCAATTCTCCAGAGGAATAGCCAGTTGTTAGGAAGGTGTTGAGGAGCAGGACTCCCTTTCTACAAACAGTGAAGCAACCAAGTTGCATAACAGAGTTTAGGGGTTCTCAAGGCAGCTCCTGCTTTTCAAAGGAATAATTCTATCCTCACTATAACATATATAATTGAATCTCCTTTGAGATGACACTCATATTTCATTGTGCAACTTCAATTATCAGGAATCAGATATCTCCAGCAAGGGATGTCCAATGTCTTAGTGCACATCAATTAAGGTTTTAAAAGGCTGATAGATCCTTTTCCTATGAGTACATTTTGATCACAAGGATGATAAAAAGCAGGGGTACATAAAGATCTGAAAGTAACACACAAAGAGAATAGATATAGAAGAAACCACCACAAAGTATGCTAACATTGTGAGCAATGAAGGCAGAAAGGAACAATTTATGTTACTTAAATTTTAAAGGCTGTGTCATATATTTTAATCACTTACCAAGTCTAATATAAAAGAGCTACATTTTATGGATTCATAAGAAAATGGCCTGTTAAAATGCATGTCATAAAGTACACCTTAACATGCTCCTACCTACAAACAACTGGCTGTTGAGCTGCAATCGGAAATGGCCCTCCTCCGAATTCTCCCGGACCCTCCGTGGGAGGCTGTCCACTTGGAGTGAGGTCTCCTTGAGGTTCCTCTCAGCTCGGATGTAATGCCATTGGTTATCATTCAGAAGAGAGGGAGATTGGACTATTAGTTCCAAAGGACCCTTCCCAACATCGATGACAAAAGTGATCTCAGAAGGAGCTGAAACCAAAAGGAAAACAGAAAGAAGGATGAAAAATGGGTTTATTGAGTGCCTGTGTATATCCTGAATGATTGCTGGAGATATGACTGACTTCAACTAGAATACCTGAAGCAGTGACATCAATAGTGCAACACTACCAAAAGGGGACTCTACTGAAAATGTGAATGAGGTTGGTTTGGGGTTCACTGCATTCCAACGTTTCTGGTGTGTGTGTGTGTGTGTGTGTGTGTGTGTGTGTGTGTGTATCCAATTCCTCTTTACAGTGTGTGTTCAGGAAGGTGGACAGGGACTGAATTATTAATACTTATGTGGCACACAAATGTTAAACCTCTGGGACCTGAGAATCCACGTTTATCGTGTCTGTGTATCTGTATACCTGGCATTAGACAAGTAGCTTTGCTTCATGCTCTGGAAAACCTAGCACAGTTTTTCAGGCTATTTCCCACATACATTTGATGCAAAAATCATTTTTCATCTGATTCAGATAAGAAAAATACAAAGAATGTTTAAGATGTATAAATGCCTTGCCCAAGGTGATATAGTTGGCTGACATCAAACCAAAGTCACATGCCTCCACAACTGGGAGAACCCTCACCCCTTTACATACACCTAGAATAATAGGAATATCAATCAAGCCACTTAGCCAACAGCTAGAAATTTTATTCGTGATGATGATAATGGTGTGGTAACAAACCGAGAGAAAGAGGTAAGTGATAGCATAGGAGGTAAGCTGAACTTTATAATTAGGACTGTGCTATGAACTGCATATGAATTCATTTTAACCCTCAAAAGAAGCCAATGAGAATGATATACCTAGTTCTCATTTTATGTATGAGAAAACTCAGGTTTAGAGATGTGTACATAAGCTACTCAATTTTTCCCAGATAGGTAGGAAGCAGCTTCTGACTCAAAGATATAATTCTTCTACATCTAGTTCTAGTGGACATATCATTCGTTGCATTATTACAACGAGGGCCATTTCTAAATCTGGAGGAAGTAAAAAGGCTAATCATAAATCAAACTTGAGAAGGAGATAGTTCTTTGTGTAACTGAAGTCTTCATATCCAGATCATCTCTTCCTTCTAAGCACCTTTCCATTACATCTTCCCTCAAACACACAGATAAACAAAAGAAGGATGTGGCTATTTGATATATTTATCAACTACTGAGGGCTGTGTTATGAGAGATACTTAAGATCATAAACTCCTCTGCAATCTGTACACCTTAATAGCAGGTCACCCTCAGTATAAGAAGTGCCTAGTATGTAGAAAACTCAAACAACTCCCAGTTCTAACTGTTGAGCTTTCTGATGAGTGTGAACCCAGATTGTAAGGGAGCATCAGGTTACCCAGTCAGCAACTCATCTGTGATGAACAATTTTATTCTGTGTCACGACATTAATTATTGTGTTTCAAAGGGTAGATGATATTTATTTTTTTCTACCAACCCCACACCTGCCTACAACATGAAAATCTCTTAAAATTTATAATCCTGGATATGGAATATTTCTCAGTAAGCAGCAGAAATAAGTTCTTACTTGTAGTTTTTTACCCTATTGGTAGTGAACAATTTCACATGGCTTGCAGAAGTGGTAAAATCCACGAGAAATTGGTGGCTTACAGGTGAACTAGGCTGAGTTCAAGGAAAACCCCTAAGAGATGTCACAAGCTGCCAGGCGCATGCTGTCGGAAAGAATTGTCAAGTCAGTTCTGACTCATAGCTACCACATGTACCACAGAACAAAGCATGCTGGTCCTGAACCACTTTCATAATTGTTTTTATGTTTGAGCTCATGGTGTCGATACATTTTGCCAAATGTCTCCCTCTTTTTCATTGCCTCCCTTCTTTTCCAAGCATGTTTTTCCTGATAACAAATCCAAAGTATTTAAGATGAAGTCCTGTCATCCTTATTTATAAAGAGCATTCTGTCAGTACTTCTTCCAAGACAGATCTGTTTGTTCTTTTGGAAGCCCATGGTACTTTCAATATCCTTTGCCAGCACAGCAATTCAAATGTATTTTAAAGCCTGTAGCATTACCTTGTTTAAGAGCACTAGATTGTGTGTATCATAAACAATTGTGGATAACATCGAGAAACATGGAAGTTCCGGAACACTTAGTTGTGTTCCTGTGAAACCAGAACATGGAGCAAGAGGCATGTCCTCAGACAGAATAAGGGGATGCTGCAGGGTTTTTAATTAGGGCCGGTATAGATCAGTTTGTACCTTTTCACCATAGTTGTTCCATCTATGTGCTGAGCCAGTGATCCAGAAAGTTGGACTCTATGACAAAGAACTCAGCAGCAGGTTTGGAGGAAGGTCTATAACAACTTTCGATACGCAGATGACAATCCCTTGCTTGCTTAAATTAAGGAAGATTTCAAGCATTTGCTAATGACAACCAAGGATTCCAACTTTCAGAATTATTAAGGCTCAATTTAAAGAAGAGCAAAATCCTCACAGCTGGACCAAGAGGTAATAAATGTGATAAATGGAGAAAAGGTGGACGTTGTTGAGGACTTTGTCTTGCTTGGAGCCACACTCAGTGCTCATGGAAGCAACAGTCAGAAAAACCAAGGACCCATTGCATCGGGTGAATCTGCTAGGTGAAACCTGCAAAGAAGTGTTGACGAGCAAGGATGTCCCTTTGAGGACTAAGGGTTTCTTGACCCAAGCCAGGGTATTTTCAATTGCCTCACATGACGGATGGCTATTGAATAAGGAAGACCAAAGAGAAGCCACTGCATTTGAATATAAGACAGGTATTTTTTCTGAAAGTCCCCGCATTAAGTGAAGATCTATCTGATATCATCAAGCATCCTCCTTGTTCCACTCCCTTTTCTGAATCCAGCTAGAATTTCAGGCAGCTGTCTATCATTGTACTGGTCCAACAGTTGAGTGATCTTTAGCAACATTTTACTTGCATGCTATGCTAATGATGTTGTTCTATAGCTTCAATATTTTTCACTTTTCACTGGGATGGGTTTCAGCTGATTAGCCAGGTACTAGTCTTCTAAATTTCTTGGCTTAGACTAGTGAAAGCTTCCAGTGCTTCATCAACTTGTTGGAGCATTCCAGTTGGCATCCTGTCAATTCCTGGAAACTTGTTTTTCACTAATGCCTTCCGTGTAGCTTAGATTTCTTCCTGTGTGCCATTAGTTCTTGAATATATGCTATCTCTTGAAGTAGTTGTTATAGATTAGTTCTTTTTGATATAATAGCTGTGAAGTCTTTCCATCTTACTTTGATGCTTCTTGCATGGTTCAGTATTTTGCCAATAGAATCTTTTAATAGTGTAACTAGAAGCTTGATATTTTCTTCAGCTTTTTTATGTGAAGCATGTTCTCCCTTTATTGTTTTTTAATTCTAGATATCTTTACACCTTGTAATTATACTTTTTCTTCTCCAGTTGCTCTTTGAAATTTCCTTTCCTCTGTGTAGCTACTCTATGATCAAAAGCAAGTTTCAGAGTCTCTTCTGACATCCACTTTGCACTCTTCTTTCTTGATTCTACATTTTTATTGGCATATGATTCACATAGTATACATTTCAATATCCAATCATATTTAAAAGAGTTGTACAATCAACAGCACAGTCAATTTTAGAGCATTTTAATCTTTCTTATATTCATTGTCATTAGCTCCCCATTTCTTCCCAACCTCCCCTACCATACCTCAAAGAAACCATTCATCCAGTTCTTGTCTCTACAGATTTACCTATCCTGGATTTCATATATATACATATATCTGATATCAACAAGCATCCTCCTTGTTCCACTTCCTTTTCTGAATCCAGCTAGAATTTTGGCCAACTATCTATCATTGTACTGCTCCAAGAGTCGAATGATCTTAGCAACATTTTATTTGCATGCTATGCAAATGATGTTGTTCTATAGTTTCAACATTTTTCACTTTTCATTGGAATGGGTTCCAGCTGGTTAGCCAGGTACCAGGAAAAAACCTAACAACAATAATAAAGTGAAAAAGAGAAAAGCTCAATGAGAAGAAAATAGGAAATATTAAATATCAGAACAAAATTAAAATGGGTCAATAGAGAGAGCAAACCATGACGTTTTAAACTTTGACATAACTGTATTTAGATCTTTTCTTCCTTTCATGTAGTTTTTTCATCAGAAAAGTATTCTTTTAATAAAAATATCTTTGTACTCATTAAAACAGCAGGATCGATTTTTATAGACATATCGTACATATACCAGTATGCCCACAAAACTAGAACTCCAAACTAATTTATTTTTGAGCCTCCTATTATGCTCTGGTAGAGCTGTCATTATTATTATTATTATTATTTTATTAAATCATTTTATTGAGGGCTCGTATAACTCTTTCATGTAGTTTTAATGATCGTTTTCTTTCTTCATGTATGACGTCCTTGTTCTTCAGGTGTTCTTTCATTAGTAATCATTGATTCAAATCTATTTTTGAAATATTATTGAAACCCAGGTAGAATGTACTCAAGGTGATATTTTTGCTGTTATGGCCTTGTTTTAATTTTCTTCAACTTCCACTTATATATGAGCATTTGAAACGCAGTTCCAAAGTCAGTCCCTGGCCTTGTTTTGGCTGATAATAAATGCAGTCAATTTGATTTCTGTGTATTCCAGAAGTCCACATGGATCGTCCTCATTTTTGTCATTGAAAAAAGGCATCTGTGGTAAAGAAGTCTTCCAAAATTCTATCATGTGATTTCCAGCTTCATTTATTTCACCTAGACCTTATTTTTCAACTACCTGCCTTTCTCTTTTTATATTTAGCTTTTGCATTTCAACTACCGATCATTACCAATGCATCTCAATTACATGTTTCAACAATTTCACACAAAAGACTTTTGGTAGAATTTTATGATTTCTTCATAAATGTTTTTGATACAAACATTTGAATGTAACTTGAAAACAATTGAATTTCACATATGTGTATAGATATTATCCTATCAAAGCCAGCATTGAATTTTAAAGATTTATCTTGAGATGTTCTTTTAGATAGTGAATGTGATGTCATTCCTCCTGAGTTTGTGATTCCTAACATAGTGAACCATATGACTATCTCATTCAAAATTGTCTATACCACTTCATTTCATCTCACTAAGACCTAGGGCATAGAATGCACTAAATAAGTGCCAGCTACTAGAGCATTCTCTTAACTACATGTGTTATCAATGCAGGTAAATTGCCTTTGTTATTAGAAAAGATAATTGACAGAAAAGTTGGATGACAGTAATTACATGATAAATGAAGACCGAAGGGAATCTCTGGAGTTATTTCTGACATTTATTCTGGCTAAAATGCCCTATACATCTTGCCACCAAATAAACATACCGAGAGATGGTAGGGTCTCAAGTTTATTCCTCTCATAGAACAAAGGCTGAAGACTGGGAAACATTTGTGGACAGTTAATGTAACGGTGTAGTAAAAAACTTTTTTCAATGATAAATTGCACTCTGAATATACCCTGCTAGACGAATGGTCTGCACTACTGTGTCTACCACCACCCTCACCCCCTCTGACCTAGAGTTATGCTTCTGTCTTGTGCTTACTTCAGCTTGAACACATATCTCCTGCTGCACAATTATCGGTTCCCCTACTGCTTTGCCTGGAAATTTGCAGGCACCTGTGAGCAATGTTGCAAGCCCCTTATTCAATCCACACAGCATCTTGCACCATGCCTTGTGCACAGGAGTGGATTAAGCAATAAGCGAGGCATGTGTTAGCTTACAGTTGGCAAAGTACACATGGAAGAGGTGTGAAATCCATATGAATCTTCACTACAGATTACTAAGGAAGAACTATTAAGACTGTTCACACCTTGTTTATTGGATAATCTGTCTCTGCCTGGACACTGCAAGTTCTTGCCAAACCAAAGCCTTAGTCACCTGCACAGTAATACACTGCATATATAAATTCAATTTTGCAGTTTTATTTTGATATATCTTAGCCATCTAGAGGATATTAGAGTCCTTGGAAAATGTCTTTTATTACATTATATTTAAGTAGCTCTTAAGGGTCTATCATGGTGGCATAGTAGATTAAACTCTGGGCCGTTAACTGCAAAACCAATGATTCAAACCCACCAGTCAGCAGCTGCAGAGGAGAACAGTGGGACTGTCTGCTCCTGTGCAGACTTACAGTCTAGGAAATGCTGTGAAGCAATTCTTCTCTGTCCTACAGATTGACCCTGCTTTGAGATCTTCGCTTCATCAGCAGTGGGTTTGGGGGTTTCTCTTCAAACTAGAAGCTCTGGTGATATAGTCAATACCCATGGTAGCAGAAGGCAAGAGTTTGAATCTGCTGTAAAAACTTCTTTAGAGTACTGAAAAGCAAATATGCTACTTTGAAGACTAAGGTGTACCTGATCCCAGCCCTGTGTTTGTTTGTTTTTTCCCCAACTGCCTCATATACATGTGATTCAAGCCATTGGATAACGAAGACTGAAGAACAATCCATGGGTTTGAGTTATGGTGCTGGAGAAGAATATTGAAAATACCATGAATTTCTAAAACGCCAAACAATCTTTCTTTGAAGAAGTACAGCTAGAGTGCTCCTTAGAGGCAAGAGTAGCAAGGATTCGTCTTATATAATGTGGACATGATGTAAGGAGGGCCCGGTCTGTGGAGAAGACCTTCTTTTTTGGCAGAAGAGAGTCAGTGAATGAGAGGAAATCCCTTGATGAATTGGTACACTGGCTGCAACAATGGGTCCTAGGACAGAAGTGATGGTGAGGATGGCACAGGACCGAGCAGGGCTTTCTTCTGTTGTGTCAAAGGTATCTATTGGTCTGAATTGACTTGACGACGCCGAACAACAGCAAGTTGGAGTACAAAGAAACACCTGGCAATCTACATGCAAAAATTAGCCAAGGAAACCCATGGAGGACAGTGATCTAATCCTATTGTACACGAGGGCCTACTCAGTGGTAACCAACAAAAGCAACATCTTGAAAATAAATATCAAATAGATTCTAACCCACAATAAATCTATGAAGTTTCTGACCCAAACAGTGTCTTTTGCACACCAAAAGACAGATTTTAAAGGTTTCCAATGGAAGATGATCAAAGGTGGGAAATGAAGTCATGAACTGTGTGATTGACAGATATTGACTTCGGTAAAAGGAAGGATCGAGATTCATAAAAGGGAGAAGAAAAATTAGGATAGTAAGGTAGGATAGAGTATGAAAATGCTGTTCATAAATGGTTTGCACTATAGAATACAGAATTGGTGGTCTGAAATGCAAACCCCTCCCATCTAATTCACAGTATTAAAATTAACTTATTAAGAAAATTTAAAAGCTTCTGAGGCTGTAAATCTTTATGGGGAAGATAGTCTCATCTTTCTTCAGAGGAGCCTCTGGTTCATTTGAACTGCCAACCTTGAAATGAGCAGTCCAATGCATTCCTAATAATGTTCACCTGGTTCCTGTTTGATCTATGAGTGCCATCAATTCCAGTTTATATAAGTGTGGCAATACTTTCCTTTAGCAGGACCAACTCCTGGTCCCAATGAATTGAATATTAAAGATTTCCTAAATGCCCGATTCTTTTTTTTTTAAATGCCCAATTCTTCTAAGCTGTTCTTCTGCTGCAGTTCCCCACTACTCTTTACTTGGGTATTTCCCTCATGTTCACTTGATTCTGTGATTCACTATAAGTTCTCCCCGAAACTCACAGAACTTTGAGGAAACGACTAACCTGGTGATAGGTACTATTCAGCCCCAGATCTGGATGACAGGTAGAAGGGAACCAAATGCAGGGTCCAGAAACCAGAAGCCCCAAGTGCCCAAAAGCCACAGCAATCTTCTTACTGCTATCAAAGCTCAGTCAGGAAATAGAGGTCTGACTGTCCAGGTGCAATGAGGTGTGTTAGAATTGTACATTGCTATCAGCAAGGGTTATACCTTATCTAAAAGACACAGCTTCTATTAAAATAGTCTTAAAGATTTGCCCAAGGAAACACATAGTCTGGCTTAGTCCACACCCTTAATTAGTCAAATCTTAATCCCATTCTAAGCCTGTCCATTAGTATAGCAGAGACTTTCCTCCAAAATGGGATACAGCCACAGGGAAAGAGTCTAGAATTATATCACATAAGGAATTGTGGTTATATGAATTGACTACAATGCAATAACTAATTGCTGGAGGGGTTTAGGACTTTCTCAAGCTATCTCATGAGACATGAAGGATCAGGCATTTGAATGCACAATTGGTTCTAGAATCTAGACACATCACATGCTGTTGTTAGGTGCTGTCAAGTCAGCTGTAAATAATGACCACATACACAACAGAATGCAACACAGCTTGGTCCAATACGATCCATCTAACGGTTCCTATATCGGACTCCATTGTTGGAGCTACTGTGCCAATCCATCTAAGTCAGCAGTTCTCCACCTGTGGGTTTCGACCGCATTGGGGATCAAACGACACTCTCACAGGGGTCGCCTGATCCATAACAGTAGCAAAATTATAGTTATGAACTAGCAATGAAAATAATTTTACGGCTGGGGGGGGGGGAGGTGTCACCACGACACGAGGAACTGCATTAAAGGGCAGTAGTCTTAGATATTTGATCGAAGCTGTCAAAAGCAGCTTTCTTCTTTCTCCCCTTTTCTACTTCAATGATTACACACACAGCTGTTGTGAGATCATTGTGAAAATAGCTAAATTATGACTCAGCTCCTCTGTAACATTAAGACTTGAGACTGGCAGACGTGTGTTGACCCCTCATAAAATCTTGACTAATCCCAAGGCAACAAATTCCCAATGTGTTAGTGATCCAGGAAAGAAATCCAGGAAAGAAATGTATGGGAAAATTCATGGAAACCTGTTTTTTTTTTCCCATTAAAAATGAAATCCATTTTAGAAGACACTGTAAGATAGTCATGCAGGAAGACTTTTAAGGAATTAGAGAGAAATCTATTGTGAGTCAAGAGATCTGTTACAAGGATATTTCCTATCAAAGCTCTTTATCTGGAGAGGTTAAGGACCAAGTTCCACCAGGGTGACTATCACTGCTGATGAGCAACACGAGGTGTCCACATATTTGATCGCTTTGCTTCCTTTCCACTGCTGCTACTCATACTATTGCATATGAAAATTTAAAACAGACAGATTTTAAGAAAGAATTTTCTATCTATGAGACCAAATACTGGGGCTGAGCCCCGGTGGCGTAGTGCTTGTGTGCGGGACTGCAGCCCACTGGGATGGAGGTTCAATTCCAGCAGTGGCTCCACAGGAGCAAAGGCTGGACCTCCTACTCCCACCACCAGAGGGCAGTGATGCACAGCCCTCCCCCCCAAAAAAAACCAAAAAAACAAATACTAACCATAAGAAGCAAGACCTAACTGTACACATCTGCCACAAACTGCTCGATAACCCCCCAGCAAGCTCACTTCCTTCCCCTCAATTCTGACTCATCAGGGCCCTAGGGCAGAGGGTGGAGTCGTCCCTGTGGTTTTCCAAGACTACAAATCTTGATGACAGCAGAAAAGCATCACTTTTATTCCATGACGAAGTTGTTGCCTTCAAAAAACGTGTTTTACCCTGCTGGAAAATGATAGTTGTTAAACCATTATCTCCTAATTTAAATATCAAAAACTCTCTTGGCCGCAGGGTGAGCAGAAGGCCAAATTACTGGCTGGTAGACCAGAGGTCACTGGTAGAAGTTGAATCCAGTTAAAGAAAGCAGGATTCAATCAATTATATTAAGATGAGTCCGTGGTTGTTCTATATCTCTCCCTTCTCTGATCTAAAAAGAGAGGGCTTCTTTGAGTCACTTACTTTTACTGGAATCAAGATGTTCTCCCTATATGCATATAGAACAAGTCCTCAAAAATAAATATGTGGTTCATATTTTGGTAAATTTTGATGATTTTTAAGAATAAACAATGCTGTGGGAATATAGTACTTTTTCCATTTTAATATTTTTTTGTTTTAAACATGTGTTTTATTATTTACTGACAAAAGTGAACAGCAAACAATGACATCAAAAAAGTTTAACATTTTGTAAAATTAACAACAATCCATAGTAAAATATTTCTTTTTGTTCTTTTTTTAATAACAAAAGATAAAAAGTTACCTCAAAATGCAAGTAAATTGGAAATTGACATATAGTTAACAATCATTATTATCTTCAGAAAAAATGTGTTTGATGGCTCAAACAATCATAGGACTGAATGATGAAGACCATTCACAATGCCATTTAGAAGACCCATTGAAGAATATATCTGGAGACTACTTATTCTTCTTTTTGCTAAGTAAAACTGCCCCAATATTCTTCTAAGCCGACTGCCTTGAAATAAACCAATCGAGCAGACTTCCCTGTAAAGCACTGTATTGATTGCACCTTTCTTTAAAGGGTACCCTAATAGGATTAAGACAACTAGATTCCTAAAAGGGCATATCTGCAAATGACACACACACACACACACACACAGCCTCACTGATCTCAGAGACACATTTAAATACATTTTGTTGACTCATCCATGTATAAACTGGAACTCTAGCTGCAATACTTTTTAGCTTATCTTCATTAAATTGCCATTCTTTTTAGAACCAAAATATATAGTATTGATATAATTATATATTACATAGTTAAGATTGAATTGTAGCCAATGTTGTTGTTTTCTTTTCTGTTACTATTCTATTTTGCTTCGCGATTATTATTGAATAGGGTTGTTAAAAGTTCATTCACCGGGCTGAGCCCGGGTGGTGTAAGTGGTTGAGTGTGGGACTGGGGCCCGCGGGGTTGGCGGTTCAAATCCAGCAGAGGCTCTCAGGAGCAGCGCTGCGTAGTGCCCACGACCACCAGAGGCAGTGATGCCGGCCCCCCCCCCAAAAAAAAAAATTCATTCACCTTGTACATCTAATGGCATATTCCCTCTCACGAAGGAAGAATTGAGAATCTATGGGGATTCTAAGTATGCAATCAAAGAGTTCTCAAAATGCTCAACTCACTGCCATCAAGTCTATGCCGACCCTTTTTAGGGTGATTGAATCACAATGGGTTTTTTTTGTTGCATTTTTAAAAATATCATTCTATTGGGAGTTCATACAACTCAGCGCAATCCATACATACATCTATTGTATGCACAGCACATGTGTACCTTTGATGCCGTCATCATTCTCAAAACAGTTCCTTTCTACTTAAGCCCTTAGTATTGGCTCCTCCATTTTCCGCTTCTTCCCCTCTCCCCCCTCCCTCATGAGCCCTTGATAATTTATAAACTATTCTAATTTTATCTTGTTGAATGCTGTCCGATGTGTCTCTTCGCCCACTCTCCCGCTGTCCATACCCCAGGGAGGACGTTGTGCGTAGATCCTTATAATCGGTTCCCCCTTTCTACTCCACCCTCCCTCCATCCTCCCTGTGTTGCCACTCTCCCCACTGGTCCTAAAGGGATCATCTGTCCTGGATTCCCCCCGTTTCTGGTTCTCATCTGGAGCAGTGTACATCCTCCTCCAGTGCAACCGGGTTTATAGGGTAGAATTCAGCTCACGATAGTGGGAGGTAGGAAACACTTGAGAACGAGAGGAAAGTTGCATATTAGAAAGTTACTTTCATAGCAAATGTGCAACCAAAAAGGAAGCATCTCATAGGAATAGGATATTTCATGATAATCCTTTGCATCTTCCTTGGAAATTGTAAGGAAAAATATGCCAAGACAGAAAAATTTTAAGTCAGTTTTTTAAAACCCCCATGAGCATGAAAATATGTACCTATAGGGCATTGAAGGATATATCATTTTGAAGGGAGAATGACTGACTTTAATATTGAAAAGTAATAAAGATCATAATGTATAAAAAAGAAATTAGAAATTATTGTTTCTAACTTCATAGATGTTCTGTGAAAATAGTCAAAATAACCACTAATTCTTGGTGCCAAAGATAAGATTAAAATGTGTTCATTTGACTCATTATATTAAATTCATAAATGAGGGCACTTACAGCTTATTTCAAGTCGGATGAAGCCTTTAATACCAAGATTCTCTAGGAAAACTCCAGATGAAGCCGTGGTTTTAAAAAACAAGGAAATATCAGCACTGAATTCCGCATGGAAAGTTGGGAAATGGAGGTAAGAGGCTTCTGTATAAAATGAGACTGCATTCCAGAAATGTCCTGCAAATGAAAAGACCCTTAAGCATGGCTCGTTCTTTTGGAATGGAGTATTTAAAAAAGCATTGGATGTGTGAATAATTTTAAGGCTCTGGAACACAGCAGGGAAAAAGATAAGGGAGCAAAAACATCTTGTGCTTATGTCATGCAGAGAAAAGACTTCTTTCAATTTGGTACTCACGGTCACCATAGCAACGTAGGGGCCCAATTCTCCAAGCGGCTTCAGAGTTTGATCTGTTGGTATCTGTGATGACTATCTGGGTGACTGGCAAGTGGTCTTTGAAGGAAAGAAAGCCAGTATCATTTGTCCTGAAAAACATAAATATGAGAGGGGGAAGGATAGAATGGGAATAAACCGGGGACTCACTTCTGGACCGCGATTTAAATGGTATGTGCTGAGCAGACTCTGGGAAGGTGCTAACAGAAGGCCTTTCATTTCATAAGTCTGAGTGAAAAGCTGAATGTCAATTTCAAACCCAAGGCCAGCTTGTCAAAATAAAAGGATTTTTGCATTTTCCTTAAATGTGTTTCCAGGAACAACAGTAGTTTACAGAGATTGCTGCAGCTTCTTGATAACAGCAGTGTCTCCTCTGCTCAATGTCATCTCTCTTTCTCATAAAGAGGTTGGCCATCTCAGTAACTACAAGTAAATATCACAAATTCATTCTGTGGACAGGCACCTGCCACTATCAATTTGGATATTTGGATGTAATTTACAATTAGGTAAAACCACTGTTTATACTTCATGGCTTGTTACTTTTCATGCAGTTCTGCCTTTGAAAGACCGGGAGTAATTAACAATTCTGGATTTGTGTTTGTTAGGTTTGCAAATAGAGAATTGACATTTTTCCATCCTTTTAAACTGTCTTTGTAATTATGGCAAGGAGTATACAATTCTGCTTAGCTCTAAGATCAAAATTTAGAGGTAACATACAGTCATTGAATGAATTGAGCCAGATATATAAAAAGGCTAAAAAATTTCCTGGAAAACAGAATTAAAATATAATGGATTTTCATTTCTATGAAATTTTGAGGTCCACTCATATATTTGGGAGTGTTTTTATTTTGAAACTCCATTTTCCTATGAGATTCTTTTAAAAAATCACTTTATTGGGGAGGTCTTATAGATATTATAGCAACCCATAAATCAACTATATCCATCAAACTTGTACATATGTTTCCGTTGTCATTTTTAAGACAATACCTTTCTACTTGAAACTTTACTATCATCTCTTTATTATTTTCCTCCCGCACCCTCCCACCCTCATGAACTCTTGATAAATTATATATATTATTATTTTTTCATATCCTATACCATCTGTTGTATCCCTTCACCCATGTTTCTTTATCTTCCCCCTCAGAAGGTGAGAGGACATTGAACAACCATCATTATCAGTTCCTCCTTCTTCACACCACACACCCTTCACATCACTATTCCTATTATTGTTTCTGAGGGGTTTATCTATCCTGGTTTCCATGTGTTGAAAGCTCTCATCGGTACCGTTGTACATAATCATGTTTAGTAGAATTTGTGAGATAAAACTAGGGTCGTGATAGTGGGAGGGGGAAGCATTAAAGAACCAGAGGAATGTTGTATTTCTTTGGCACTATACTGCATGCTGGCTGAATCTTTCCATGTTATCCTTTGGTGAGGGGATGTTCAATTGTGTACAGAGGGGCTTTGGGTCTCCACTCTGACCCCTCTCCTTCACATCAATATAATTGTTTGTCTCTGATCTGTGAACTTTTTAAAATGTCCTCAGGCATGTTCTCCACTACCACCCAATCCACCCCACGCCCTTATAATACAGATCCATTTCAAAGAGGCAGAGTGGGTCTCAGAAATAGTACATGATATAATCTGCCTAAAGTTATACAGCAGAGAGCACATTACTTGCATCCTAAGTATCTCTCCAATTCTAGATGTAGAATACACTAACATAAATATGTGCTGAGTGTAGCTAAACTGAATCAGTGTAAAATAAGCTGAGAACTGCATATGAGGGGCCAGACTCTCTAAGCTGTTTTGTTAGTCTGGTCCTGAAACGAGGGTAGTAACTGCACAATGGATTAATCATTAGGTTATAGGACACCTTGATGCAACAATTTTTTTTAACAAAGATATAAAAGACCATATTAACTTTGTTTCCCCTTAGCCACAAGTAAGTTAATGAGATACCCAGGACACAATCAAACTCAGTATTACATATTGTTCAAATTGTGGGCCTCCCGAAATAGATGTCAATTTGGTTGAGCCATGGGTCTCAGTAGCTTGGCAGTAAAGTCCTGAGCCATTACATCCAGAGCCTTTAGCTGAGCACCCCCTACACTTTCCAAGCTGTGGAAAATGCATTTATTGTTATTAAAGCCGTTTACTTGTTCAATTTCTGTTACAGCCGTACTAGATAATTAAGACAGATGTCATTTATAATTCTGAAAATGCTAATCAAGAAAATATGCCTCGGAAATATTGCAAGTTCAAATCTAAAATACCACAAGAAAGCAAATACTTCAATGAAGAACCGACTCCCCACCCACCTGCACCCCCCCACCCCCTTCATGTGGGTTTACATTATACTGCAGTCATCATCCAGAGCCTACTATTCTGTGGCACTGGGGTTCCACATGAGACTTCTAATTGCAGGGTAAGCAGTTCGACACCCAGCCCCTCCACAGAAGAATGATGAGGCGTTGTTCTCCCATAAAGGTTTGTAGTCAACGACGTGTGGTAAACTAAACTGATGACGCAAAAGAAAGCATTCGACCTTATTTTCACACTGGCAATCACGAGCCCTGTTTTGAGAAAGATCTCCATTGTTCTGAGATAGAAATGAATTTGAATACACTTGTGTTCTCCAGGACGAGAACGTGCTTTCCAGAACAGAACCCCATAACGAAGCAGTAGCAAAGGAGCTGCCATATAAGAGGAGTCATTATTGTGTCTGGCTGGTCACTATGCCTGAAGGGGATCTGTAGTGAGAGCAAGCAGGTTCTGGAGTCAAACAACAGCCAAGTTCAGCAAACCCATGGAAAGCGAGTGGAGGTAGGGGGTCGGGGGGTTGGGGTCAACAAGGGTCATGTCAATAGGATGACTCACTTCATTGCTGGTTTACCCACTTATGGTATTACCCACCGACAATATAACATGTTAGATGTCTGACCTGTATGCCTTATGAAAGGTATGAAAGACCCATTCTAAATACCCACTAGAAAAGACATGGGGAGGAGGGACCCCTGTGTCCTGCTGCCTGCCTGTCTATCTTATTTTTCACAGAGATGGACAAGGACAGTTCTGGTTATAGGGTCGCTGTGAGTCAATGTCTACTTGGCAGCAGAGAGGGAGGAGAAGGGCAGGGCTGTGCATCATGCACTAATCACTGTGTTAGCAATTCAAGCCACTGGCCACTCTGGGGTAGAAAGATGGGGTTTGTTGCCCTGAGAAAGATTTATATCCTTGAAACCCATAGGATCACAATGAATTAGAATAGAGGTGATGGCAGTCAATTCTGGTCACTTATTACCAGAAAATGCACAAAAACCTTACAGAGAAAGATCAAAATACTATGAGAAATAATGTGACCGAGAGACATGAGTTGAACTCACATTATTGGAAAAAACAGTAATGATGCATTTTCTCTTTGCTTAGCAATGCTAGGAACATTCCATTTTGGAAGAAAAAAAAGTGCAACATCTCTAAAGTATAATAAAAGGAAATGTAATAATAGGAAGCATATCTATATCTTATATTATTAGTTAAGGTAGCATTGCTAGGACCCTTGCAGCATGATAAAGGGCTATAAAGGCACAACTTGATATTACACGGATTGCTCTGCACATTCAAGGCTGCAGTTTCTATTTGTGTCAGCTTGGCTACACACTTTTCATTTTTGATGTCCTCAGCATCTTCAACTTTGAAATTGAAATGAACAAACAAAACCTAGAAAAACACCTACATAACAAGGATTAAATGAGATTATACAAAGGAATGTCAAAAAATTCATGGGAAATGGAACAAAACAATTATGGAATTTTCCCTGAACTTTTTGAAGCCTTTTCATATAGAATAAAACCAAATATGACACCTAGTCTATGTCAATGTTAGAAATTGTAGTGGTGACAATTAATTTTCTTCCTTGTTAATTATTTTGAATTCTGTTATATTTTATTATTGGAAATTTCACTGCAATAGAACATTACTGAAAATTAAATTTTAATGTTTTGTAATTTCTTGTGGGGATGGGGGGAACACACTTACACAAACATCAATTCAACTTGGATCTAAATGCATATAAATATTTTATTGGCCAAAAATGTAAACCAATGCATTCACTAATATAATTTCAATGTGTGTATTTAAAATCTAGCCAAAGGATCTGGGATCAGAATTTTATATTTTATATGCACACAAGTGTAGATATATTTAGTACATATATTGATATATATATATACTATATATATTTCTAAATGTACTTTACATAATTTAAAGTACATCTTTTAAAATCAGCTATAAAGTATACAATATAATAACATTGAAATGATCACATTCTAATATCTTTCTAAAAATAAAATTGTAAAGCAAAAATAAAATTGTAAAGCAAATAAAATTGCAAATACAATTGTGAAGCAGAACTAGAGTGAAGTCCATACAAAGATCCTATCCCAAATAAATTCTGCAAGTCTACATGCAGAACCTCATTGTTATTGATCTTCAAAATCAAAGTGAAAATCATAAAATTTAGTCTTTCTCCATTAAGACTAACTGCTGCCTCCCTCACACACTATATCTTGTTTACATCAATTTGATGTCTTGTGGCAAAGTATTTTATATTTAGTTTAGTGATACAAAGAACCTTGCCAGGCATATTTTTCGATATAAAAGCTTCAATAAAGAAATAAGCTAACAAATTCCTATTCGAAGTCCTGTAATGCAGCAGTTACAACTCAAAAGCCTGCAAGAGGCAGGCAGGTAACATAAGCTATAGATCCTTCCAAAGACCATGTACATTTGTTCCAAAAAGAAGTTAAAACTCTTAAAATAAGTCAACCTTTCCACTCAAAAGTAAAATTATATGCAGAAATCTAAATCTTTGCCCATGAGCTCCAAGCAATGAACTCTTTGAGACCACGGACTTCCTTTGGAACAAATGTATAAGACACAATAAGAAGTGGTATGTTGCAACGAGACAACATTGACAGTGAAGTAAGTTGGACACAGACTGTATCTAAGTGGCTTCGTAGCACAGCTATGCTGTGCACTGAGGTTACTCCAGGACCTCCTTTGCCCATCTCTGATGTAAGGATGATCTAATTTGGTATAGTCATATAAAGGAAAAGAAATAAAGGTGAAATAGCAAAGACCATCGAGTCTCAGAGACCTGATTGGATAGCTGTTGAAATTCCCAACAAAGTTTGAAATAAAAGCATTTCAACCATGTTTTTTGCTTTTCACCCAACTAAAATATTCCTTTCTAAAACATCCCTGAACTGATCATCTTCATAGAAAATGCTCACCTGTATTTTATTTGATTTTGTTGCAGTATTTCGGTTTTGCCTTCTCTCCTGTCTCCTCTCTTCTCTATCCTCTTTCCTCTTCCTCCCCCCCTCTCACCATTCTTCGTATTGCTAGCTGTTGTCAAAGGGTTCCAATTCATAGTGGCCCTGCATGCAACAGGACATTGCTCCATCCTGGGCCTAAATCACAATTGAACTTACCGTATTTTTCGGACCATATGACACACCTAACCATAAGATACACCCAGTTTTCAGGAGAGCAGGAAACAAGAAAAAAATATTCTGAACCAAATAGTACCACTATACTAAAATATTCTGGGAAACCACACCTTTGGACCCTAAGACACACCCTCATTTACCCCCCCACCTTGAGGGGGAGAAAAAAGGTGCTTCTTATGGTCTGAAAAATATGGTACTTTTGAGCCCATTGCTGCAGCAATTGTAGCAACCTATCTTTTTGAGAACCTTGCTCTTCTGCACTGTCCCTCTGTTGGATGAATATAAGACTTTTACATAATTATACCTCCTCCAAAGCAAATATTAAAAATTATTTGGTGGACGTGCTCGCTTCGGCAGCACATATACTAAAATTGGAACGATACAGAGAAGATTAGCATGGCCCCTGCGCAAGGATGACACGCAAATTCGTGAAGCGTTCCATATTTTTCTGATTCGTGGATGTCACTGGACTCATTTCTTGCAATAAAGATGCTTGTGTTTTATTAAAAAAAAAATTATTTGGTGGAAGATTACAAATTTAGTTATTCACCCTAAAAGCACCAGCCATCCCACAAAAGATAGGATTGACTCCCTGCTGTTTAAGACAGTGGGTTACTTTCCCCTGAAAGCTTTAACTAAATCAAGTCTCCAGTCCAAGGGCAATCAAGGTTAGGTTGCCACCATGAATCTGGGGTCTGCCCTTCTTGTCACGGGGACCCTAATAGGCATGTGTATCCCTAGATAGTCCCCCTCATTACAAAATAGCCTTTAGGAGAGCCACTTCCTATGGCATGTCTTTACCTGTAATTATGGGGCTCATATGTCCCCAAAAGGTTATGCAAGCCTTAGTCAAAAATAAATTGGGCTCATTCTCATTCTCTCTCTCTCCACATGGACTGCCAAGCAGGGTCTGAAAGGAGCATGCGACCATGAAATATGTCTGATCCCATTCTTTTTAGCTTTCACATTTCTATGACTTTATTATTATCTTTGATACTTGCTGTAAAATTGCACCTATTAACTCATGATGATGTGTTAGAGACTGGCACCTCTGACATCGCTCTACTTAGCCAAGCATGCTATTCTGCTCCAGGGACTGGACTCGTCTGACAACATGTACAAGGTACAGGATAAGAAAACTGCACTAGTTCATTTCATAAGGAAATGATGCTGTACAGTCCATAGTTTCCCAAAGTGGGCACCACCGTGCCCCCGCCCCTCCCTCAGTGGTGTGTGGAATGATCTAAGGGCATTGTAAGATCAGATACCTACACTTTATCCTGGATTCTGGGCTGGAGTACAAAAGGTTTTCATTGCTAGGGAGGTCATGAGGAATTTTTTTATTTTAAGAGGACAGTAGACCATACAAGTTTGGGAACCTCTGCTGTAGGCAAATGTAAATAACGCCTGGGAGTCAAGCGTCAAAAAAAAAAAAAAAAAAGGAAAAGAAAGAAAGAAAAGAAATGTTGCCATCCTTGCCTGGCTGATCGTCTGTTCTTTTGGCAGTCTGTAATATTTTCAATATCTCTTGCCTGCATGACAATTCCAATGCATTTCTTTTACTTGCCTTTTTTACTCAACACTCATCTTTCACATGCTTATAAGTCACCTGAAAATACTATGGTTTGAGTAAAGACCACTTTAGTCCTCAAAGAAACACCTGCTTTTCAACACGTTAAAAAAGGTCTTTTGCAGCACGTCTATCCAATGCACTGCACTCTGCTCTTTTGACCGCCACTACCGAGCAATCCTTGAACACTCTTGATGTCTTCAATCTTTTCCCCACTTGTTATGTATTACCTGTTGGTTCAGCTGTGAGGGTTTTGTTTGTCTTTACTTTGAGCTGTAAATGAAAATGAAGGCTTCAATCTTGATCTTTAGTAGCAAGCCTCCTTCCAATCCAGATGTTGCACTTCTCTTCATATAATCCTCGCTTTTCTGATTATTTTCCCAGTATACTAATTGAACAGGTATGGTGAGAGGATAGAATCCTGACACACACACAAATATTTTATATTAACCAAGGAAATGCTTTGCATTAGTCCTCCAACAGCCTCTTAATCCATTGTACAGGTACCACCTAAGCACAAGAAAGGGTTCTGAGAATCCCACTCTTCTCAAGGCTGTCCATAGCTTGTTATGATCTGCACAGTTAAATGCCTCAACGTAGTCGATAAAACACAAATAGACAACTTTCTGGCATTCTCTGCTTTGAGCAAAGACCTATCTGATGTCCTGTGTTCTACATTCTCTTTTGAATCTGACCCGAATCTGGCAATTTCCTGTGAATGTACTGCATCGTCGAATGATCTTCAGCAAAATTTTACCTGCATGTGATCTTCTATAATTTCAGCATTCTGTTGGGTCACTTTTCTGGAATGGGTACAATTATGGATTCCTTCCAGTCAGTCAAGTAGCTGCCTTCCACATTTCCTGACAGATAAGTGAGTGCCTCTAGTAAATCTTCAGCTGGTTGAAACCTTTCACTCGGTATTCCATCAATTCCTAGAGTCTTGTTTTGGCAAAGGCTTTCAGTGCAACTGTAAATTCTTTCTTCCTCTTATTTCTATGTTATCTCTTGAAATTATTGCGTGTCAATCGCTTTTTAGATAGGATCAAATCAGGGATTTTTCTCGATGTCATCAAATCATAGTAACCCTATGTGTCAGAGTAGCAGTGCCTGTGGCTTGTTTGATGCTATGCTTTTATGAGAGCAGATGGGTCGTGGGAACAGCTCGGTGGATTTGAATTGCCATGCTTGATGCTAACACTTGGAGCACTTAACTGTTACCTTCCTGCGCTCCTCGAACACACAATTTTATTCTGCCTCCCCACCCCCACCATGGAAACAGATTCACTCAAGGAGTTGGCGAGGAATAGATTTCAATATTGCGGCAATTTACTTGTGGTGACATGGATTTTGCTTGTTCTATCCAGATCATTACTTTGACATTTTCTTTTGAATCTTGAGTGTTAAGAAAACGGGTTTCCAAAAGTTATCTTTCAAGTGAAACAAGAACAAGTTAGGAACTGTGTGAAGACCAGGTTGCATTAGTCATCGTACCTTTGGAAAAAATGAGTATGTGGTCTTGTTAAGTAACGGAAATCCAAAGATCAACTAAAAATCATGTTTTGGGATAAATTGCTGTTATATAAATCCTACTCTCGTCCCACTTCCATGGTAATGTCAATAGCACAGGGCATAAAGATCATTGGAAGTTACGTAACTATGGCATATTGTTCTGGCTAGTCAGACGTTGTGTCAATTTGCAAATTATGTTTCAACTTATATTATTGACTTTATATGATGTTTGTTTCAACACTAATTGAGGTGTCAATAGTTTATCTCAAGCTGCTGCTGCTCTTAGGTATCATCAAGTTTATTCTAAGTTACAGTGACCCTATGTGCTAAGAAATAAAACACATCTGGGTACTGTACCCCCTCCCAATTGTTCCTGTGCTTGAACCCTTTGTTGCAGTCACTGGGTCATTCCAATTTGGAGAGGTCCTTATTTTATTCACTGCCTCTCTACTCTATCAAACATGCTGATCTTTTCCAGGGACTGGTCTGTTCCGATAACATATTCAAAGTCCATCATCTTGCTTCTAAGCAGCACCCTGGATGCATTTCCACCAAGACACATTTGTTTGATCTTTTGACAGTCCATGAACTGTTTGTGGCCATTTTGAATAGGATAATCAGAAGGTTAAATATGCCAATAATGAAAAAAATACCAATAATGATGAATTCAAGAGCAATGGAGTTGCATTTATCATCAAAAAAGGACATTTCAAGATTTGTTTTGAGGAACAATATTGATTGTGATAGAAAAATATCTGTCCACATAGAGGGAAATCCAGACAATGTAGCAATTGTTCAAATTTAGGTACCAACCACTAAAGTTAGTGGTGAAGGAATTGAAGAATTTTATCATCTTTTGATGGAAGTTGATCAAACATAAAATCAAGATGAATTGATAAATTACTGATAATTGGAATGTGAACATTTGAAATAAAGGACAATAGTTGGGAATTATAGCGTTGGTGTTAGAAATGAGGCTGGAGATGACACAATAGAAGCTTACCAGACCAATAACTTCATCATAATTACCATCATTCAACAAAACAAAAGACAACAATACATGTGAACTCCAGATGGAATACACAGAAATTAAATTAAGCACATTTGGGGTAAGAGAATGGAGTGAAGGTGACATCGTGACTATCTGTTGGGCTTTTAACTGAGAAGTGAGCAGTTCAAAACCACCAGTGGCTAAGAGGTGGAAAGATAAGCTTTTTTACTTCTGTAAAGTGTTGCTGTCTCAAAAAACCACAAGGCCATTTCTACCTTTCATTTAAGATCTCCATGAGTCAGAATGGATTCCATGGTAGTGAGTTCAGTTTGGGTCAAAGAAATAGTGACCAAGTCCAATATCAGCAGCTAACACATGTTCAGGGACTGACTATGGAACAGACTTCAATTGTTCCTATACAAGTTCAGGTTGATACAAGATACAAGTGACAAGAGTGACACCAGACTCAAAATATGACCTTAAGTATATCAGATCTGAATATCAAGAGCATCAAGATTTTATGCATTGAACAATAATGACAGATGATCTAGTGAAATGTGAGATGGCATCAATAACATTTTACATGAAGAAAGACAAATATATTTAAAAATATGGGAAGGTGGAACTGGAAGTCTAAGTGGAGGGAGGATGTTTTGGGAGTGATTATGGCAACAAGTGTGAAAATGAGGTCTTCATGCAATTGATGTATGTATGGATCGTGAGGGGAGGTGTATGAGTAACCAATAAAATGATTCACTTAAAAAAGGGGGGAGGGGAAAGAGAGTATCCAACATAATGATTCATTTATAAAAAGGGAGGGAGGGGAAAGAGGAACTTTTTTTTTTAGAGGAGCTTATACCAAGGGCTCAAGTGGAAAATGTTTGGAAATGAATGTAGCAACATGTGTGCAAAGGTGCTTGATACAGATGTTGTATTCAATTTTATAATAGTTGTAAGAGCCCCCAATAAAATTATTTAAATTAAAAAAAGACAGGAAAGAAAAGAAAGATGAAAGTGAATGTCAGAAGACAATCTAAAACTTGTTTTCATCAGAGTAAGGCAATGGAAGAAATAATGAAGGAAAATAAATGAACAAAAGGGCAGTTTGATGGCCATCTAGCTGAAGAAACCACCAAGTCCACATGGAAGAAGCATACCAGCCTGTGATTATTAGGTAACTATGGGACCAGGTATCAGGCATCAAGAGCCCAGAACAAAAAATCATATCAATGTAAATGAAGAGGAGCACAGAATGGAGATCCCAAGCCTATCTTTAGAAAATTGGACACCCCATGACAGAAGAGTCACAAGAAAGAGATGAGATAGTCAGGGTGCCATATAGCACGGATGAAACATACAACTTTCCTCTAATTCTTTAATGTTCCCCCCCTCACTCCCCCTGCACCCCATTATCGTGAACCCAATTCTACCTTACCAGTTAGACCAGCGCATGTACACTAGTTTAGAGAAGAGCTGGAAACACAGGGAATTCAGGACAGATAAACCCTTCAAGACCAATAATGAGAGTGGCAATATCTGGAGGATAAGGGGAAGGCAGAGGAGAAGGTGGGTGGACTGATCACAGTCCTCTGAGGGGGACGGACGACAGAAAAATGAGTGAAGGGAAAGAGCAGGAAGGGTAAGACATGAAAAAAAAGTTTAATAAATTATCAATGGTTCATGGGGAAGGTGGGGGCGGAGGAAATGAGCTGATACTAAAGGCTCAAATAAAAGAAAATGTTTTGAAAATGATCGTGGCAGCAGATGTATAAAGGTGCTTGATGCAATGGCTGGATGTATGGACTGGAATAAGAGCTGGACAAGCCCCCAATAAAAAGATTTTTTTTAAAGGAGCAGCTTGAGAAGACTAAGTATTTCAAACATCCCTGTGGCAGTTACATAATCTACTGTCAAGGTGTGGAGTCTAGCCTGTCAATCAGGTTACAACCAATGACCCCTCTGTGTGAGCATGACCTTTTCCTGAGGATTCTGGGAAGTCCTGTCTTCCTCCCTGGAAGTGAATCACACTCTCTCCCTTGGAGGCCTTCCTGGTGACAATCCACATGGAGCTAAGTTGATGGAGTAAGAGCTCTGGAGCTGGAGGAGCCATGTGGAGGTTCACACCAGTGCTGAGATGCTGCCACCGCCATTGGATCCACAAGACTTTCCATCTATTGACCTGTGATCTTCCTGCCTTCTGCATCATTGCATGTGTTGCATGAATAGAAAAAGAACTTACAGACTGGTATCATAGCTAATATCAGACTTATAGACTTGATTTGGAGTGGGCTGGGATGTTTTCTTAACATGCAATTATTCTTTGATATAAAACTCTCTTTTAAACATATATAAATGTCCATGAATTTGTTTCTTTAGTCAACTCAGACTGCCACAAGTCCCAAATCTGCACTGTTCACTTTTCTCTCCAGGTAGGCACTCTTGCATGCCGATGTTACTTATAAATGCAAATGATTTACCCTCTTTCACCCTGTGAGTGACCTAATTTCTCTCCTTCTCTCATTCTTGGATAATGAATTGCATTAATTTCACCTATGGAAGAAATGTAACTAATCAGTTTCCTTATGCTATTCTTTATTTTTTTTAGCTGTCATTAAATTAGCCTCCATGGTGGTCCTCTACACACAGAAACAAAATGCTGCCTTACCTATTCCCATGTCGGGTTACAGATAAAGCCTTTGCAATCTCTAAATTTTTTTCACTTGCTGAGTTTTAGGAATCAATTGTCGAGACTGTCCTCTTCATCTGCCTAAGTCTAGATCCTGCTGGAACCTGTTCCACATCATAACCACACAAAAGTATTCACTGAGCAATTGAGTGGTGAATGAAAATGAAATAGTACACTGGCTGAAATGAGAAACCTGGTCTCATGCATAGTAAATGATAATTTGATCTCTGAATCACCACTGTCTATCTCAATCTCCATCTTCTGGTTGTATTTTGAACACTTATAATCTCTGTCTGGGCTTGGTGATGATTTCCGAACTCCCTCCCCACTTCTACTCTCAGTTTTTCCTACATAATTTTCTTACCCACATTACTGCCAAAAACTTATTTGCAAACTGTATATCTTGATTTATACTTCATTGCAAAAAACCATTCATGAGATTTCTATTTCTTAGTTCTAAGTTCTAAATTTCAAAATATTTATCATAGTAGAGGACAATATAATGCTACTTAAAGCCATAATTTATTCTTAGAGTGAAGAGCTTTTTCAAGCAGGAATAACAAAATTATAAACACTTTAGAGTTTGGAACAGAAATGTTTAGGCTCTAGTGATGGCCCTTAGGTTGTGCTGAACATCTACCATTTTATTAACTAAGTGTGGAGGTTGCCTTTTGCCTTTTCTGTACCATTGCTGTGTTAAAATAGCACTTTAAGTATGATTCCTAATCTTCAGAACAGTCAGAAAAGTTATACAGTGCACAGTTTTGCAATGTGCAGAAGAGGAAACTGAGACTCAATGTGCAAATTATCAGTGTAAAATCTTTGCAATGAAGAGGTCAGAATTTGAACACCAAAGTGTTTGTTTGTAACTATGGTCCTGGTCTTGCTCCAAAAGAAACTCTCGCGCTTATCCTCCATTCTCTCTAGGTAGTTCTGAAAAAGCACCGGCAGTGAATCCTGGTGCTGAGCCTGGTATGTCTTTGGCTGACTATTCCCGTTCTGTTCATTCTCCACCCATGGTACAATCAGATGGACTGGTTTAGTTAACTAATTTCCCATCATTTTTCAGAGCCCAATTCTCCGAGATTAAACATGGATCACCTTGATAGGAGCTCAGGAAGGTCATAAAACTCTTCGGTTACAATCCCACGATTTATTTTTATAAATGGAAAGTCTGTCAATTACATGCTGATTTATACTAGTAAACATTTAAAAAGGACCTTACTGTTATTTTGTTATTCCAACCCGAGTTCGATGTTATTTCATTGCATATATGTAGGAGTTACAAAATATCCGTGGAAAAATTTTACTATCTTTTCATTCCATTTTCCGTGAACTTTTTAAATCCCCTTCATATATTTTAATGTTTTCCTTCACCATTAATTAAATTTTATAGATTAATGCTGTTCCTAGATTTTGTTTTGTTTTGTTTTGTTTTTGGCAACACTGCTCTAGATTTTGTTTTAAATGTTGTGGAAAAAGAAAAAAAAATATCTGAGATTAATACATTAGAAGTTTCTTCAGAATAAACTGCATACAATGTCTCCGACGGTCTTCTTGTCATGGTTAAGATTGTATGTCAGCTAGACTGTGCTATTACCCCTATACTTTGGTAGCTATGCAATAATGAGGTTATAGAACGATGACTAGCATATGGTCAGTTGATCAGCTTCATCAGCAGAATTTCCTCAGGGCTGGGGGCTCCATCCAACATGTCTATGGAGGTTCTGACAAAGTGTTCGCTGCTTGCTCTGGAGCTGCCGTTTAGCTTGTTATCGTCTGACCTTTGTGGGACTCACGAGGCTCCACAGCCCACGAGTCAGCTGCCTGTCATCTGACTTGCCAAGCGTGCTTCTAGAGGTCACCCAGCTTATGATACTTTCACAAATCATAACTACCTAGGTCAGTACTCCCTGGTGGAGCTATTATTATTTGAATACAGAGGTAACCTGAGAGACTAAACTTTTCATCTCTATGTTGTTGTTGTTGACAGGTGCCGTCAAATTGTTTTCCACTCATAACAACCCTATATAGGACAGGAAGAAAACCCTGCCCAGTCCTGCACCACGCACACAATCGTCATGTTTGAGCCCAGGGTGGCAGCACTGTGTCTATCCATCTTCTCGAAGGTCTTCCTCTTTTGCAGTGGCCCTCTGCTCTCCCCATCGTGATGTCTTTCTCCAGGGACTGATTTCTACTGACAACATGTCCAAAGTGGTGAGACAAAGTCCTGCCACCTTTGCCTGTATGCATTCTGACTTTACTTCTTCAAGACAGATTTGATGGTTTCTCAGCACTCCACAGTACTTTCCATATTTTTTTTTGCCAGCATCCTAATTCAAATTCATCAAAACGTCTTTGATATTCTTTATTCAATGTCCAACTTTCACATGTAAGGGAGATTCCATAGCTTGGGGCAGGCACACGTTAGTTCTCAAAGTAACACCCTTGCTTTTCAACATTTAAAGAGGTCTTGTTCAGCAGATGTACCAAATACATTGTGTTGCTTGATCTCTTCACTGTTTCTTTCATGAGTATTGATTGCCGATCCAAGCAGGACATACTTCTTGACAGCTTGAATCTTTTCTCTGTTAGCTACCTATTGATCCGTTTGTGAGTATTTGGGTTTTATTTACATAGAATTGCAATCCATAGTGATGAATGCAATACTTGATCTTCATCAGCAAGTAGTTAGTGACAAATACAGTATCTCCTCATTCCAAAAGTAAGTAAAAGAAGTAATAATATGCATCTCAGTTTACATATACAAGACTTTATCCCAAACAAAACATATCTAAATCTATCTCTGTGATTTGTGGATGGCTGCAGGCAAGTTCTACCCATAATATATTTGCCTTAGTAGCAGAATAGGGCTTTCAATAAACAGTGGTTTCCAAGAGAAAATACTGGACCAATTAATTCCAGGAAGAAAAGCCTGCTAAGATATTTATGGCAACTGATTTTGGAGAGGCTCCCAAAGGGATTATTTTTACAGATTTCTTTGAATGACAGAAGATTATCATGAGGATTAACATGAAAACATTTTAAGGAAACCGAAAACTGCATTGGTAAGTGTAAAGCCAGAAGATTTGCACAGAAGGATTTTTCCTCTGATCAGAACAGTTCATAAAAGAATCTCTTTGGGAAACTATACACCGTTTACCCACAGTCCTTGATTTGCCCCTTTCAGATTTTCTTTTCATCCTCAAACTCGAAGACTATTTTAAAAGCATAAAATTTGTGTCTTTAGAGGATGCGCAAAACTGCTATTTTGGTGTAACTCACAGAATACAGTTATTCAGAAAAGGGTTTGAGAGAAGAAAAATGACACCTTCAAAAAGAGTATATACAGATGGAGAATATACTCAGAGCAATATCTTCACATGGTGATGTTTTTGTTTCGTAGAGGTTTCCATGGCTTTGTAGAAATATATATTTTTATTTGCACTCATATTGTTTAGAGGTTCATTGTATTTTCATGCCCAAAACAAAAGCGCTGCCAGCGAAAATCCGATTGTAGATTTTAATCATAAGGCATGTATAAGCTCATGAGATTTTTGACAAAAAATGTAAGAGGCATATCTATAAAGAAGAGATGACTACTCAATTTTTAAATGACCAAGACTCTAAGCTTCGAAGAGTTGCAGAAACATGGGGTTTTCTTTGTAGTTTGCTCCTTTCACTACAGTGAGTTATCAAAGCAGCATCAAATAGGGTGTAAAGGGGAGCTGATACCACGGCTCAAGTAGAAAGAAAATGTTTGGGAAGTGTGTTTATATAATTGAATGATGGATTGTTATAAGATTTATAAGATCCCCTGATGGAATGATTAATAAAAGAGGAAACCTGAAGAGAACACAAGGAGTCTGACTTCCCACAGTGTTGTGAGCACAGCTCTATCTGGCGTAAGGATTCCAGCCAGCTTTCAGCAAAAGTAGTGTTGCCAAGTCTCCCTGTCTCCCTTTGCCCATGTTGTCCTGTGGATACCTGTGATGTGTGTCAAGTCCTACTTTTCTAGGGCTGCAATAAGAGAAACCTCATTAGAGAATGGCCTTACCTAAAAGAAATGTGTCATTAGTTTAGGCTAGATTACCCTGGGCATCTGCTTGAGGTGAAGGCTCTCTTTTTCTCTCTGTCGGTTCTGGGGGCAGGTCCTTGGATATTTTCAACATTTGTGGACCTGACATTCCTTAGATACTGCTATAGGTCTCGATAACAATATTTTCCAGGATCTAAGATGTTCTAAGTACATCAACCCTCAATGCAAAGAATCAGTTCCATTCTTGCTTCCTCTTTCTTGTGATAGTCAGCTTCCTTCTTTTCTGCTTGGTTCTCTTTCTTTAATCATTTCTGGTGCAGCCACACCCCAGGCACAGTCCTTAGGTCAGATGAGGGATCTGACCTGAATGAGGGTATTGTGACCCACCCACCCTACCACAACAAACATATTAGCACAGAGAGGTCAGCATTTATATGTTTCAGATGGAGGGAAGGTAATTACATCACATCATATTAGGTGAATGCTGGCAAATTGTATCATTACATAACAGCCAAATCACTGAAAATCATGGCCTAGCCAAATTTTCATATTTGGGGGGATGTAAGTGTATTCACTATTATAATCAAAATATGCCCCTGCTAGGAGTTATAATTTGGGATCCTTATCAAGTGACATAATAATATTTAAAGCATGAAAAACACAAATAAGGACTGCACATTATTCACTGTAGCACTGTTTTAATAGTGGATAATTTATAATATAATGGAGAACCCAAATATCTATCATAAATGATGGAAGAATAAATTATGATACACTAGTCTACAGATGCACTACAATGAGGAGTGCCTTCCCTTAAGGGTTAGATAATGGTGTATATATATGTATGTATGTATGTATATATATATATATATATCCCTGCAAAGCACATGCTAATAAAATAAAAGTAAGTTGTGTGATGATATATTTTACATGAGCTCTTCTTTACTAAAAATTAATAAATGTTAATATATACAAATATAGCATATGCGCGCAGACTATTCTGCACATCAAATAGTATCCCTAAGAACCCTTTTTGTATATGTGGTAGAAGTAAGAGGTTCTAAGTGGTTGTAAGGACAAAACAACTACTTTTGTTATTGAAATGTTCCCGAAGTAGGTGGTTGTTTTTTACAATAAAATTACATTGGAGTATATTTATTTGCAATTTTAAAATCCTAAAACTTAAAAAATAGAATAAAAATATATAGTTGGAAATATTAAATATAATCATATTATCGCAGCAACACTATGGGATTCTGAAGCTCTAAGGTTTATAGAAGAAACCTGCCACATCTCTTGTCTATGGAGCAGCGGGTGGGGTCAGTCCCTTTGCTTCTATCATCTGCTTTTAACCACTGTTGCATGCGATTTAGTAGAGTCACCTAAACTGAGTAAGGGAGAAAAATTACAGAGCAGAGGAAATAGGTAAATAGTTATCTAACATTCAAGTCAGAGGAAAATCTACTGTGATGAGTATAATTTCATAAGTCCAGTGATCAATAGGCAAGCATAAAATTAGTACCCCATAGCAGCATTTTGTTTCCCAAAACTCAGTGGTCTTAAATTTCTTATATGAGACATTTTTTTCCCACCAGATGATAGACCACTGGCAACGTTGACTAGAAAGCAGCAGCAGCAGCAACAACAACAACACAAAGTAAAATAAAAAGCAACAAGAGCATAAACAAATCTCAATATTATCTTTGACACAATAGCTACATTTTAATTTTTTTATAAAAGCCTACAAGATTAGGATTTAAATCATTAGCCTGAGCTTCTAACTTTTTTCTTCCATTTTGCATGCACTATCCCTCTTAGTTAGAAAGTGTTTCTGGTCTCTTTAGACTTCTCACCAGGACGATTCCATCTAAAACATTCAAAGGAGAAGCACAGAAACATAAGTATAATAATGCCAGAATGAAGACTCCTCAGATATACAGTTTAATAGTCAGTAAACAAAACAACTAACAATAATGAACAAGTGGAGTGTTTATTGGCCTGAAAGGGAGGATAAGGGGGAAGGAAATTATTCTCATTTCCTCATTCACTTGGGGAAAAGGTAAGGCTATTTGCTTCCATAAAGATGTTCAAGCTGAGAGACCGCAGGATGAAGTTCTGCTCTACCAATTGTGACCCTATAGACTGTCGATCTGAAGGGCTTGATTGCAGTGGGTATTCATTAATCTACTCCGTTGTTCATGTGTGCCCATCAGTGAGGTGCCAAGCCTCTTCATCCTCCACGCAAAATGCCAGCCTTCATGAGATTGCTAGATACTTGTGGGAATTCAGGAATAAAATGTGAAAAGTCTCCATGAACTCATCATCATTCTTATTTTGTGTGGGGACAAATGTACCTTTGAAAGTCCATAAAGATTGAAAGAAACTCATAAACAGTGTCATGAATAATGTAATCCAGCCATCGGTCATTGTGCAATGTTATTTGGAATGAAGGATGGAACCTTAGCATGCGCAAGGTGATCCCTTCCTATCTTTCATGATTCCAGATTTGAGCTATCTCAGAATCTTACTGACAGACATTTGAAGGACATTGAACCCAAAGATCTCAGAAGTAGAGGTTTAGAGTAAATGAGATAAGGTCCAATGCAATTTAAGTATATTGTAATAGCTTATTAAGTTACAGAGGCTCATTAAAAGAGCAAATCTTGTCAATGTTCAGAGGCATCTGAGATGCTCAAGACTCCCTGAAACACTTGATTAGGGATAAACAACAACAAAAGCACATAAATCAGGCATGAGGGTGATGTGCAAAACTCTCAAAGATGTGTTTCTTGTATATTTGCTGACTGGTCATGATTCTTCCAAATCTTCTCATTGGTAATATGGGTGTAGCTAACTGCAAGGTTTGTGGCTTAAGCCCACCAGATACTGCATGGGGGAAAAGATAAGACTACTAATCCTTTCTAGAATTAGTGTGCTTCAGAATCAGCTTGGCGGTAGTGGGAGTGGGTTGATGCCATCAAAAAGAAGAGCTTTGTATTCCGTGGTCACCTTAATGCACCATTCTCATCTCAGTTTTCTGTTTGTGGGAAGAAAAATAATAAAGCCACCTTCAAGACATGCGGGATATTTGCATGAGATAGAGTATAAAAGGTATCAGGAGTATTTCAGTGCTGGAGAGGTAACACGATAACCGATTAGTTTTGCTTTTCCATGTTCACAGATTTCTTGGTGCAGGGACTGTGATGCATACAAAGCAGAATGGCTGTATGCCATGAGGAGGCACATGGTAAACATGTGATGAAGGACTAAATTTCAGATAGAGTCATTTATATAATTGATCCTGTCACACAGTGGATTTCAAAATCATTTATCACAAATATATGGATCTTATTATAATGGTGCATGGAACTTAGAATGGATAAAAGTATGACTTCCAGGCTCTGAAGAGAAGGATAGAAATAACTTTCTTTCCTTCTATTACTTGGACTTCCTCAGGTGTCCTTGGTCAGCATGGTGAAACAGTCATCACCTGCAGTGAAGTACTCATTCTTACCAAGGACAGTTCAATTATTTTCTCTTGCTGTGTGCAACACTAACTTTGAAAGACAGATCCTGTTACCCTAATAGTGATCATGTGCCATAGAAAATGCTATACAAAGTTGGAGTCTTTTCCTGGATGGAGAGGGCATGAAAAGTGAAATGGGAAATAGGCAATCATTGTTATGAAGACACTGGCGCTGTAGTACATACAAGTTGGACAGGTCATTGCTATAGGTCAGCAGTTTGTGAGCACAGTTGCTGCATGGAGAAAACCGACACTCCTGCTCTTGTAAAGATTCATAACCTAAGAGAAGTTCTACACTAGCATGACGGGTGACAGTGAGTTAGAATTAACTCGAAGGCAGTGACTTTTAAGGAGGAGTTACAGTATTTGCTGAAGACTTTCTTCCAAATTGCGTAGAAAATAAAGTTAAAACAGCATTATAAGGGACTCGGTGATTCATGAAACACTGATTAGCTTAAGAAAAGAAGAGGCATTTTTGGAAATAATTCATGTGCATTTTCAGGATCACTCTACTGAAACATATGGAGTTCACCTGGAAAACAAAGGGAAAATATGTGTAATGGACATTGCAAGTTTAACCTTCTTTTAGAAAAGTAACTTGGTGTAAGATCTGAAGTATGATCCTAGCTATGCTTGAGTTTAAATGTATATGCCATTTATTAGAGATGTATGACCTTGGGAAATTTATTTATTATATCTGCAATTTATATTCTCAAACTTAAAATTCAGAACTGAAAAAATATGAGTAATTAAATGATTATTTTGAGATTTAATAGATATGCTATAAACATAAACGCCCTTTGCTGTATTTTATAGGCTATAAAAGGTAAGGCCAGTGGTTACAACTACATGGTGAAATGTGACACTAAGCACTCTGTAAAATTACACATCTTTTTATACATATCCTAAAATCTATTTCCTGCATTATATAAACACTGACTTAATCACAAAGCTAAATAGCAGTTACATCCATTTGTTGGGTAAAATGGAACCTCCAAAATATAAGGAAGTATTTATAAGATTACTTGCCTCCATATTAGAAATCTCAGTCACAGCCATTTTATATATATATATATATACACACACATATACACATATACATACATATATGGTTGTGTGTGTATATATATATATTTCAGAATTGGTCATTTTTTTTAGTTAAAAAATCACTACTATCAGGGAGCTACAATTCCTACTCAATGTCTTTCTCTCTTTGAATAAACACTATGCTTTGCTTAACTTGAGATGCAGAACACAACAAAAGAAATATTGCAATTCCCATTACCATTCATCCTTGTCAGCATCACAGTTGCAAAAATATTGGATGTCCAGGCAACTCTCATCAAGGCCACAGTCACACTGTTGAACTCCAGGAAGAGAACCTCCCCAGTAAGGATGCTTTTCATTAGCCCGGCCAATCCACCATGTAAATGGTGTTCCATCTGAAAGACAAGACAGTTCACAAGTCAGTGTGGCAAGTCTGCACCTCACAGAGGGAACACACACACACACACACACACACATCCTCAAGATCTTTCTCTTCCCCGTCCCCTCTCTCATGCTCTGCTTTATTAACTGTTATTCAGTTGTTCCTCAGTCATGGCACCTCCACCCTAAGAGAACCAAACACTGCCCAGTTCTGTACTATCCCCCCCGAACAATTGTAGATTGAACTGCTGTGATTCGCAAGGCTTTCATTTTCTCATTTCATCAATCCGTTGGTTCCAGGTTGTCTTATTATGAAAAAGCTCTATTGAAATCTGTTTTAGAACCTAACAACATGCAAGCCTTTGCTGAAAGATGAGTGGTGACTGTGAATGAGATGAACTCACTGCAAATGGGAGACTATGACTCCCAAATAGAAAACAGTTATGCTAATATGTATATATACATGCACACATGTCCTTGCATATGTGTATGTATACATGTATTTTATATACATATTTACTTTTAAAAACTTTCAGGAAATATATTTACAGAGTTGAACATTGATTATTCATAATGTTCTGATGTAGAGACACAGACTTCAATGCTTATTAGAGCAGCAAGTATAAGAGTTGATAAAGAAGTTGAAAAATTCTACCAATTTATGCTGTCTGAAATGAATCAAGCATGCAATCAAGATGGACTTATAATTACTAGTGATTTGAATGCAAAAGTTAGAAGAAAGAAACAAGTAGTCATTGGAGAATATGGATTTAATAATAGAAATGATTCTGGATACCACAAAATAGAATTTCAAGTAACCAACGATGTATTTGTTTTAAATAACTTATTTTTTCGAGCACCAAAAGCAGCTATACATGAGCCTTACAAGTTGGAATGCAAAGGAATCAAATTGATTTATTCCGTGGAAAGTGATGATTGAGAAGCTCATTCTCATCATTTAGAACAAAACCAGAGGCTAGATCAATTGCTCATATACAAATTCAAGTAGAAATTGAAGAAAATTTATGTAGGCCCACAAGAGAAAGAATGGGACTATCCTAATTGAATTTACATACATCTCAAGAATATATTTGACACATTTAATATTAATGAATTAAATGAATTTAATATTAAATTAATAATTAAATATTAAATTAATTAATTTATTATTAATATCATACTTGGAAAGATTAAAGGTCATTCAAAATACAGGCAATGAACAAAAGACAAAATAGATGTTATAAGAGAGTCTGAACTTGCTACAAGTTTAATTAGAAGGATGTAATGGTATAGTAAAAGAGCTAAACAGAACATTTCAAAAGACAGTGCAAGATGACAAAGTAAGACATTATAATAGGATGCCTCCAAACTTCCAGTCTGAAGGTCAATGGGGAAGGAGTTGCCCAGTATTTCCAAAGGTACAAGAACTGAAGGAAAAAATATCAGGTTTCAATATTGAAGAATTTTATTGGTAAAATATTCAATGATGGAGAAAATATCAAAATAAGGTGGAAGGAACACAAAGAGCCACAGGAACAAAAAGAAATTGTCTGAATTCAACCATTTCAGGATGCAGTGTATGATTTCAAGAACAGATGCAATTGAAGGCAGAAGTCCAAGGGACACTGAAAGCGTTGATGAAAAATCAAATTTGCAACCATCAAGTTGATTCCACTTCATGGGGCCCTATAGGACAAAGTAGGATCCAAGGGTTTCAGAGACTGCAAATCCTTTAAATATTTTTTTAAAAACAGCTTTATTAGCATTTTATCCACCTGTCATACAATTCAATAATTCAGCCTGTATAATTATCACCTCATTCAATTCCAGAACATCTTCTGTGTATTCATTGTCATATATATATATATATATATATATATATTTACTAATTGTGGCAAAACATGTGTGCATTCCCAATTTCACAACTTTTGCTTGTATAATAAAATGCCATAGACCATACTCTTCATTTTTTAAAACCATTATTGATATAAGAATATCAATGTGATTCCACCACTCAATGTCCCCTAAGCATAATTCTTTTTCTTCACCCGTGGACATTTTTGTAGTAGTATTCTTGATATAATATGCACATAGCACACACTCCCATGGTTAAATTGCTTTAAAAAAAGTTGCGAGGAGACAGCAAAGTCCACATGGAAGAAGCACACCATCAAGTGTGATCAAGAGGGCCCAAAGGGAGCAGATATCGAGCATCAAAGAACAGGAATCACTTCATTACGAGTGAGGGGAGGGGCAGGGTGGGGACCTAAGGTCCACTGGTGGGTGATTGGCCACCCCCTTACATGGGAGAAACAGGAAGGAGACAGACTAGTCAGAGTGCAGCCAGGCAGTGATGATGCATACAAGTTTCCTTTAGTTCCTGAGGTTTTCCTCCCCCCAACCATCATGTTCCCAACTCTATCTTCCACATCCAGATGGACTGGAGAAGGTACACTAGTGGAGAGGGGGGCTGGAGATATGGGGAAATCAGGCTGGATGAGCCCCCTTGGGCTGGTGGTTAGAATGGAACTACTGGATGGGTGGAGAGAAGATGGGATAGAGACGGAACCAGCTGCAAGGATCTACATATGACCTATCTGGAGGACGGGCATGGGGGAGTGGGCTGAGGGAGGTGTCGGGAGGGTAATATATGACAGAATAATAATTATTTATAAAGTATTGAGGGTGGATGGGAGAGAGAGAGCAGGGGAACAGGGGATGGGTTGGAGGAACCGACACCAGGGGCTGGGGGAAAGGGCGGCTGTTTGGAGAATGATGACGGCAGCGGACGTGCGAGGGTTCTTGTCACAGTATGTTTATTTATGTATTGGAAAAATGATGTACGAGCCCCCAATAAAATGATTTTTAATTAAAAAAAATAATAATAATAAAATAATTGAACAAAAAAAGTTGTATATACATCATCAAAATCAGTTCTAGTGCTTCCTCTCCCCTCATGTCCTCCCATATTCGTTTTTGCTCCCCAAAGTCCCTCACTTTCCCCACCCAGCTCCCCTCCACATCTCTGATAAACTATTGCCTTGGTTATTGTCTAAATCCATCTACTTGTTACTCAGTTACTGTCTCTATATATCTACTCCCAGTGCTACACAGACTGGAAAATGTGATAGAAACAATAAGAAACAAAACCAAAACAAAATAGCAAGAAGAAAATAATAATATAAAGATAGAAAATGATATTATAAAGATAGAAGTAATAGAAAGAAGAAAATAACAATATCAAGATAGAAATGAGTAAGAAAGAATTGACCACAAATGGTATTTAGAAGGCCAGAGAAGAAATTTGTGTCCTGAAACAAGTGAGAACTTTTTAAACTAAAAGTAAATTCAAATTGGGTTGAGAGAGGTCAACTGACCATTTATCATATTATACTAGGTATGATCCACAATAATCAAGTGTACAGTAATCTCTGTTAGTAAAGCTGTTTGAGTCTGTTGATTGTAATTAGAGGGGATCTGCCAGAGGCTTCATCTGACTAAATAATCTACAGATATGATTTTGGCTCCCACTGACCTACAAAACCTTCTACAAATTGGGTGTTCGTAATTTAAGTTGTGATACCTTTCTCTTTTTCATACTTGGATCTTGTTCTTCTTAACTTTGGACTACACAGGATGCTGTGTTTCTTCAGTGTGGATTTCATCGATGCCTCACTTAGATGACTGCTTGTGTGAATTTAAGTCTTGAAAAGACCCCAGTCACTAATGTGATCGAAAGCCTGGCACCATCTGCTTCCTTCACTGCACTTTGCTGTTGTACCCTAATCTGCTCTGAGCATTTCCTGAAGGTAAGTATCCATCAGGGATATGCCATAAGAATGAACTGTTCTTGAATTGGGGCTAGAGTTAAGTGGGAATCCTGAATCCATCTGCTTGTCCACAGTTTACTAATGACTCTGGTTTAATTTGATGGTCATATTACAACGGCAAAAACAAAAACTCACAAGCCATTTGTGCTTCATTGTCGGTGAACTGTTCATGTCTTTTTTTAGTTTCTTAATTGGGTCATTTGTTATTTTCTTATCGAGTTGTTATAGAGTTCTACATATTTTGATAATTGAACCCTTGCCTCCTGTGTTCTTGGTAAAAAAATGTTCCCATTCTGTGGGCTCTCATTTTACTCTCCTGATGGCTTTATGATGTGCATAAATCACCTATCTTGTCTTCGACTGTATCTGCCTCCTTTATTATACTCAGAAGTCTAGATATGGCCTGCAAGAGGACCTTTAAGTTTGTTCTCGTTTTCTCATTGATAAGTCCATAGCTTTGGGGTTTTCATGTAGGTCTTTAATCTATGTCGTTTGTTTTTGCATATGAGGAGAGAGATGGGTCCTGTTTGATGCTTCTGCATATGGAAACCCTGTTTGTTGAAGAGGCTGATTTTGCCCCATGAGTTTGTCCTAGGTCCTTTGTCGAAGATAAGTTGCTCATGAATTTATGGCTGGGTTTTCTGTTCTGATCCATTGGTCGGTATATCTCTCCTCATAGCAGTACCAAGCTGTTTGACTACCGTAGCTATGTAGTAAGTTTTTAGGTTATATAGTCCTAGGCCTCCTACTTGGTTCTTCTTTTTAAGAAGTTCTTTACTTACCTTAGGTCTTTTACCTTTCATGTGAAATTGGTACCATATATACTCGAGTATAAGCCGACCTGAATATCAGCCATGCCCCCTAATTTTATCACAAAAACTGCATAAAAATATACTGGAGAAACTCGGCTTTTACACAAATATATGTGGTAATTTGTTTTCCCATTTCTTTAAATAATATATTTGGAATTTAGATAGGGATTGCATTTGTAAATTGTTTAGATAGTATTGATATTTTTACAACCTTAAATCTACGAGTATGGGATCTCTTCCATTTTTGTATGTCTTTTTTGTTTTCTCATAGAAATGCTCTATAGTTTTCTCTGTAGAGGCCTTTTGTGTCTTTAGTTAGGTTTATTCCTAAGTATTTTATCTTTTGTGTGGTTACTATAAATGTTTCATCATTTTTACTATATTGTTTCATCATTTTAAAAAAAATCATTTTATTGGGTGCTTGTACCACTCTTATCACAGCCCATACATCCGTCCATTGTGCCAAGCACATGTGTACATTTGCCATCATCATTCTCAAAACATTTTCTTTCTACTTGAACCCTTGGCATCAGCTCCTCATTGTCTCCCTCCCACCCCTACCCACTCTCCCTCCCTCCCCCTTGTTAATTGATAAATTATTATTTTTTTCATGCCTTATACTGTCTGATGTCTCCCTTCACCTTTTTTTTTTCCTGGAGGGTAAGAGGAAGGTAGGGGAAAAAGGAGAAATGATCACAATGATCTACACACAACCCCCTCCCTGGGGGACAACCAACAGAAAAGTGGGTATTGTTTTCTTAATATCTTTTTCATAGCTCTCTTTACTGGTAATCAGGAATCTGATTGATTTCTGATTATTTATTTTGAATCCTGCTACTTTGCCGAATCCCTTGATTATTTCTAAAACACTATTTTTTTTGGTGGAGACTTTTGAATTCTCTATATCTAGGCTCATATCATCTACAAATAGCGAGGGTTTCGGTTCTTCTTTGCCACTTTGTATTCCATTAGTATCTTTTTGTTGTCTTATGGCTTAGCTAAAACTTCCGCACAATGTTGAATATGAGTGATGATAGGGGCAACCTTGTCTGATTCATGTTTTCAGTGGAATCCCATGTTTTCAGGTTTCTAGCTTTACCCCATGGAGCATGATGTTGGCTGTTACTTTATTTCACATGTTTAGAGTGCAAATGTCTATGGAAGAAGAGACTTCATATTTCTCCCATGGTATGACTTGTGGTTCTGAACCCATCTTACACTTTGCTGCCCAACACGTAATCCACTAACCACCAGAACTTGGTAAAAAACAAGGCTGAGGGAATTGATGGAATACCAATTGAAATACTTCGAAAACAACAGATACAGTGATGGATATATACATTCTAGGCAATTTAAAAGGCAATCATGTGGCCAACAAACTTGAGAAAAAGCATTTGTGCACATTGTAAAGGAAGGTAATCAAATAGAATGTATACATCATTGAACAGTATCATTAATATCATTTGTAAAGAATTTTTGTTTAAAATTTACTACGGTTAAAATCATTTTGGTGGCATCTAATAGCTGCAGCAACAATTCAATTTATTTTCCTGCAAGGTATAAAGTATGGATTAAGTAATTTTTCTGCATGTGGAGATCTTTTCTTTTTTTCAGTTGTTTGAAAGTAGCTCACAAAATCCTTGAAGTCAGTTTTGATATTACCTTTCTTTCTTTTATAACTAGGTTAAAAGAAATTGGAGGATTTTCAAGGCTGTGAGCCTTTTTTGTCTCTTTTAAAATACTAACTTATTCTATCCTCCCCCCCCCCCCCGTTTTTATGCGTGGTGCATAACATGTAGAAGGAAGACTAAACATATTTTGTGACCCATTGCATCAGAACAGTGACAGTATCCCAGTAAAACCTCAGGGATTTGCTCTTTCTCTTTCTCGTATATTTTTTGGTCTCTCTTCTTCCTTTTTCTCCATAATTTTCCTCTGTTCCCTTTCCCCTCCATTTATCATAACTTTCAGCTTCTTTTACTTTTGGTGTGAAGACTATTTTTCATATTTGTTTTTGTTTATCATAATAGTGTCATGAAATATTCATCGTTGGGAGATTGACTAACTTGTTGAGCATTGTGCGCTCTAATTTTTTCCTTTCCTGAAGCTTTTGACAGTCTCATCATTGATTTTTCACAGGTGCATAATATTCCATTGTGTGTATATACCAGCATTTACTTGTACATTTCTGTTTTGTTTTATACATGGGGTTTTGTTTTGTGCATCTTTTTGCTGCTACAGAAATTATGGAAAATAAGCATGGATGTGGGTCTATCTGTTCATGTTTTGTTCCTTATTTCTTTGGGGTAGAGAATAAGTAGAGAGATTACAGGGTCATATGTTATTTCTACTTGCATTTGTTTAAGGAAGTGGCAATCTATTTTACACAACAGTTGTATAATTCTGCAATCTCACCAGCAATGCATGAGCATGCAAATTTTTCCACCTCCTCTCCAATATTTGTTATTTTATTATTTGTTATTTATAAATTTTTCTGAGCGTGGCAGTGTGAGGGAATATCTCATTAGTTTTTAGTTGTGTTTCTCCGATAGCTCATGATTGCAAGCATTTTCTCATATGATTGTGGGCCACCTGCATGTCATTGTTAGTAAACTGCCTATTCATAGGTCATGCCCATTTATTATTAGATTTCGTATTTGTGCTTTATTCAATTCAGTGAGAGTCCTGGAAATGTAGTTGTTTCGTGTTGTGCTGCTAATCACATGGTCAACAGCTCAAGACCACCCCTCCTCTGTGGGAGATTCAGACTTTCTAAATCTAACATAACTTTGAGTATGCTCTCAGGAAAGATCAGTCCCTGGAGAAGGACATTGTGCTTAGTAGAGTAGAGGGGTGACAAGAAAGATGTGATAGATTGACAGTGGCTGCATACATAAGTTGAAACATAAGAAAAAATATGGAAATGGACTGAACAATATTTTTTTCTTGGTACATAAGGTGGCTAAGTGTTGTAAACCAAGTCAATGGCACCTAATACCCCCACCAACAATAAAGATTTGCAAACTCAGATTCTACAGGGGAAGTACTTTAGTTCCATAATCTGGTGTCAATTTGAGGATTGAGAGTGTAAGATTGCAGTCTAGCCTGTCAATCAGGATATAGCCAATGAGACCTCTGTGTGGCGTTGGCCTTCTCTTGAGGATTCTGGGAACTGCTGTCTTTCCTCTTTGGAGGCAGGAGACACACACTTTCTCTTTGTTCACTCCCGTGAGACATCCGTGTGAAGAAGACACATGGAAAGAGGCAGATGGAACCAGACTTCTGGAGCCAGAGAAGTCATGAGGGGACTCCTGCCAACTCTGAGATGCTTAAAATGCCTTGGATCCACAAAACTTCCTATCTACTAGCCTGTGATATTCTTTCATTGGGCATCATTGCATGTGTTTTGGGAGTCTAAAGAGGACTTTGTAGATTGGTATCAGACATATGGGCTAATATTGGACTTAAGGGCTTGATCTGCACTGGGCTAGGATGCTTTCTCAATTTTTAATTGCTCTGGTATATAAACCTCTTTCTCATATACATTAATGTCTATGGATTAGTTTCTGTGGTCCACCTCGATTCACATAGGGAGTTCTACTCTGTCCTTTTTGACTGCTTTAAGACTGAATTGCCAATAACATTGGTTGCTTTTGTAATTAAGTTGTTGGGGTTTTCTATAGATTTTTAAAATTAGTGCTTTCTTTGATTTATCATTGCAAATATGTGTTAAAGTCTGTGAGTTGTATTTTTACTCTTTTGATGCACATAGATGTTGTGTTTTTAGAAGGTCCCAGTGCTCTGCTTTATCTTTTGCAGTGTGGGGGCTCTGTATTAAGTTGGGTTGTGCCTGGATGATCTGTAGTGGAACAACTGCATTTGTCCCCATTTTTTTCATTTATTAGCACATGTTTCTAGTTTTATATTTATGTCTTTAATCCATCTTGAGTTCAGCTTTGTAGATGGTGTTAAGTTTGGGTCCCATTTCATTCTACTACTAGTGAAAACACAATTTTTAAGGCTACTTATCTAAAAGATGATCTTATCCCTTCTTACTATGTTTTGGTCCTTGATAAAAAATCAGGTGTTTGCAGTTACTTGGCTGTATTTGTGGGTTCTCTCCTCTAATCCAATGGTCTATTATCATTGTACCAATATCGTGATGTTCTGATTATTGTAAGTCTACTATTTAACATAGAATAGATTTTGAAATTGGAGAGTGAGAGACATCCTACCTTTTGTTTTCTTAGTAGCGTTTGTTTTTTTTCTAGACGTTTTCCCTTTACATATGATACTGGTGATTCGTTTTTCCATTTCTTTCAAAAATTGGGCTTTGTCCTTGGACACATCTACCTCTAAATTCACCAGGCTGTGGTCTTCCTATTTCCTGGTTCAGCGGTCTACATCAGCTCATTCCCCACTCACTCCCATCCCCTAAACACACACTCACCCAAGGTACATGAGTTAGGCTATGCCTCCAGTTTAATATCTGACTCACAGACTTGAACTGGACTTGAATGAAGTTATTCACTTCAACAACTGTATGAGCCATTATATATATATATATGCACACACACACACACACACACATATATATATATATATATATATATATATATGAGAGAGAGAGAGAGAGAGAAAGAGAGAGAGAGAGAGAGAGAGCGTGAGAAAGACTTTTGGCTTCATTTTTCTAGAGAATCCAGGGCTAACTCACTTGGTAAGTGAAAGTTCAGCCCAAAAAGAGAAATACCCTCAATGAAATGGATTGACACAGTGACTCTAACACTAAGTTCAAATATAACAAAAAATATATAAGACAGGATAGGAAAGTGTTTCTGTTGCTTTATATTATCTATGAGCTGAAAACAATTTAGATGTGTGTTTTCTTGACTCACAATTCTTGTTTATTGTTTTAGGTGTCAATGCTTACACCAGTTCTAGGTTATTTTTATTACTTTAGCTTATGTTAGAAATAAGAAAATGGAAGGCTTTCTACTTTCCTTCAAGATCGTTTTAGTTATTTTGAGACCTCTTTAAATACCACATAGAGTTTAAGATTGGTATTTCCAGATATGTGAAAAGATGCTGGGATTTTTATTGGGATTGCCTTGATTCTATGGAATGCTTTGGGTAGTAGTTATATCTTTAAAATATGAAGTGTTCTTTCCATTAGCATAAAATATATTCCCATTAATTAAATCTTTTCAGATGATAGTTTAAAAGTTATTTTACAGCCCTTATTAAATGTATCCCTGGGTATTCTATTTTAATAAATGCTAATATAAATAAAAAGTTTCCTATAATTTGTATTGCAGATTTATAATTGCTGGTGTACAGAAGCCTACCTAATATTTACTTGTCTATTTTGTGCAATTTTGCTAAATTCTTCTATTAGATCTCTAAGTTTTCTTGCATTCTTTGAAACTTTTTATATACATGAACATTTCAGTTGTGAATACAGAAAATTGTGCTTCTTTTTCAATTTATGTGCACTTATGTCTTTTTTTATGCAATTGTTGTGGTTCGAACTACTATTCAATAGAAGTAGTGAAAGTAGACAATCTTGTCCTAATTCCCATATTCAAGAAATAAGCTCTCAATCTTCCTTCATTAAATAGAATATTAACTATTGGTTCTTCAAAAATGCCTCTAATTATACTGAAGAACTTCCCTCCTATTCAAATCTTCACAGTTTTGATCAAGAAAGTATGTGAGAGTTCATCAAAAGTCTTTTCTGTATTGCAGAAATAATCATGGTCTTCTTTCTCATTATCCTATTGATGTGTTATACTGATTGGCTCACTAACTTTGAAGCATCCTTGTATTCCTTTCATTTTAATATGCTGTTGATTTTGTTTATTAGGAATTTGTTGAGAACTGTTGTGTTCATAAGGGATAATTGTCAGCAGTTTTCTTTTCTAATGGTGTCTTAATCTTACTTTGGTTTCAGAGCTATGCTTCTTTCATAGACTGAATTATGGAGCAGTTCTTCTATCTCTATTGTTTTAAACAGGATTGTTATTAATTCTCTTATGTATATTTGGTATACATCACCAGTGAGAATATCTGACATATAAATTTCTGGTGATGTTTTTGAGAGAATTTCAATCACTGATTTCATCTTTTTACTTGCTATGGTTTTTTGAGATCTATTTACTTTTGTTAATTTGTGTAGGTTTGTGCTTCTAAGAAATTGTTTATTTTATCTATTGCACTTGCTGTCATATGGTTTTTCATGATATTTTATCATAATTAATTTTTCCATCTGTTCAGTTGTAATATCAAATGTCATGTGATTTTTTCTATCTAATATCTTTTTCTATGCCAGTCTACCAAAATGTGCAGTATGAATGTCTCCATAGATTTTGTATGATAGTCTATTTCTCCTTTCAATTCTATAAATTTTACTTACTATATAGGCATTCTATTGTTGAGTAGATAATTACTTAATTTCCATTTTTATCTTTTCTAGCAGATTTTGTTTTTAAAATAGAGTCTGCTTGTATGAAGATTACCACCCAAACTCCATTTTGGTTATTTGGATACTATTTTTTCCCCTCCAATCTCTCATTCTTAAACTTGCTGTTCTTGGCTCTAAGGTGTGTTCCTTGTGGACAGTAAATGGCTGGACTTTTTGGTTCACTGGTTGTAGTTTTGTTTTGTTTTAATCAAATCTATAACTCGGCCTTTTGGTTAGAGCAGCTACTCCATTTACATTCATTGCAATTTCCCTTCAGGAAGGATTTTCACTATGCTGTTACTGGTGTATTTTTGCATAAAATCCCGTTTCTCCTTTAGTTTTGCGTGTTGGTGCTGACTTAATGTACTCAGTGAATCTTGTTCCTTCCTCCTTAGCTTTTTCCTTATTGGCATCATGACAATTCAATTTGACTTTGGCATTTTTGACATCAGAAGAGGGCATTTTTAAGAATTTGATTTTACTTTTCTCCACAATCAACAGACGCAGGAGTCAGAAAATGCACCGGGCAACTCTACTGCAAAAGTGCTCTTTAAAGTGTTGAAAACGAAGCGTCTCTTTGAAGATTAAGGTGTGCCCTGGTGTTTGCAACTTCCTCATCAGAATTTGACAATGAATAAGGACAACTGAAGAATACTTTATACTTTTTAATTATTGTATTGATGAAGAAATTAATAATCCATGGAAATCTAGAAGAACGCACAAACCTATACTGGAAAATACCACCAGAATGCTTCCTAGAAATAAAGATGGTGAAAATTTATCTCATGTACTTTGAACATGTTACCAGAAGGGACCAATCCCTGGAAAAGAACCTCATGCTTGGTACAATAAGCGAGTCATTGAGAAGAGAGGATCCTAAATTGGATGGGTTGACACAATGACTGCAAAAAGGGATTGGCTGTGAGAGTAGTGCAGGAGCAGGCACTGCTTTTATTTTTTAGTAAATAGGATCATGATGATTTGAAATTGGAATCAACTCATAGGCATCTAACAACAACAAAGGAAATTTCTACCAATTTAACTTCAGTTACAAAGAGATTCTATCCTTTACTCAATGTTTTTGCTATCACTGATTATATTTTTATATTGCATGTGCTCCATTACATATTTTCATCCATCCTTTCTATAAGTTTCTCACTAGAAAGCATAATGAACAAAACATTCAGAATACAGGCTCTTTTATGACATCGAACATCAGCAAATGATTATTTAACATTTCTGTGAGATAATTGAAAAATATGCATTTGTATACTGCAGTAGAATTGCCCAGTGCAGTATCTAACTTGGTTTTCTGACTCCTGCTTCTGTTGATTGTGGGGAAAAGTAGAATCACATCCTTTAAAATGCCACCTTTCCTTAGGATGTTAAAAATGCCATTGTCAAATTAAACCATCATGATGCCACTAAGAAATTAGCTAAGGAGAAAGATTATGTAGGGGTTTAATGACAGATTCGAATAAATATCTTTGGCACTGGTTAGAAATACAAATTAAGAGATACAAAGTGAATGAGAAAAATAAAAGTAAATTTAATTTCTATTGTGGGCCAAGGAATTATCTCTCCTTTGATTCATAAAGGTAAGTAGTTGTGGCAGGTGATTTTGAAATCAGACAAGTGACTTTTGGATTAATCTTCAGCTGCTCTTCTTCCTGTCCCACATAGATCATACTGGAATCCAACCTGTGCTTATTCCGATTGTAGCTCAACTCAGTTCCATTTAGGAACATTGCCTTCCTGACAGCCATGCTATCTTTGATTCCTTGAAACCTGATGCTCGGTTCTTCCCAGAATGTAGCTAGCAGGTCTTTTTCAATGGCAGCAATCCTAAAGTACCCTTTCGAGCTACAATAATGCCCACTTTTTTTTTTTTGGTTAGAAAATCTTCACAGAGATTTAGAGAAAAGAATTCTCATACCTCCAAATTATTTTTTCACCCAATTATGTCTTCCATATTTTGGACATGCAATCAGGAGAGACCAGGATCTCCAGAAAGACACCATGCTTGGTTTAGTAAAAGGGCAGTCAGAAAAATGAGGAAAGCCCTCAACCAAAATGGGTTGACACATTGACGACAGCAATGGTCTCAATCACAGGGACAATAGTGAGGATAACAGAGGGCTGGGCAGTGTTTGTCTCTGCTGTCCATAAAGTTGTCATGAGTTAGAACCAACTCAATTGTACCACCAATGCGAGATCTGGCACCTATTTCTCAAACTTGCAGAACTTAGAAAGATCCAAAATGTTGTATGTGTATGAGTAGGTATGTGTATTTTATCTAGCCACAAAAATACTATTTCATTTAATGTTCTCTTGATTTTATGTGATGTGGTAGTCATGAGGCAATATCTCAATGGTATAAATTTCAACAAGGTACAATTTTCGCCGAGGGATATATCACATTTATGGGAAGAGAGGCATACATGCAGCTAAGCATAATTAAAGGCAGATTGAAATTAGTAACAAAATAGAATTGATTAGCTAAGAGATAAGGAAGCTTAGAATAAGAAGTTATTCTAAGAACTTTTAAGTTACTTCTAAGTAGTTATTTTCCAGTAGTCCTGAGAAGAGTTTGTAGAAAGATATTTTGGGGCCAGAGTCTTAATCTTCAGAAGAATCTCAGGAAAAATGACATGAGAGAAAAATTTTGAATAGAGAAAAAAGGAGAGAGGATCAGGTTTTTTTTGATAGATTATTTCGTTTATTTTTTGATAGATTATTTTGATGGATTATTTTGATTATTTTGTTTATAGGCTTTTAGAATAAGGATTGATTTCTCCACCTAGTAAATACATTTTATTTCAGCGGTAGTTGTTAAGTATTGGAGGCTTATAAAAAATAAGAAAGGAACAATGTCACAAAAGTTGTGAGACCAAGAAATTAGCACAATTGCATCAAAATATTTAATTCATTAAAGCAAACACTTAATAAGGAACTTTCTGGTGACTGAAGATAATATTTTGCTTTCTTTTTCATTCGTTCTGACTAAACATTTCCTTAGGAAAACAATCTCATTCATATCAGAAAATAATGGTCGTCATTTATCAAAGTTAATCTTTGTCTTACTGCTGCTGATCAGGATCATTAAGTCTGAATATCTGTCCATTAGGGTGATAAAGAGCTAGTCAATGACATTATGAATTAACGTTTTTATAATGAAATCCAATGTTTTCTTCCTCATGCCTATTTAATTGCTATGAACCCAAAAGGGGAGAGAGAGACAAAAAAGAAAAATGATAATGCTGTTCAAAACAAATGATAGAAATCTCATTGATACAGTTATTTAAAGCTGGATTAGACTCTAAAGCACTCTAAAATGCACCATTGGAATCTTTCATTGTTGGCCAGGGGTGGAAAAATGGCTCCTTTAATTGATTCTATTTGCATTGTTTCAGCGGTTGTGGGAGAATAAGATAGCACTTTGCATGGTGCTTGTTGTTTTCAGCTGGCATTCAGTCAATTCGAAGTGACCGGGTGCACAGCAGAATGAAGCACTCGCGACCTTTCCCAGTTTGTGCCCAAGGTTGCATGCACCCTGTCGATCCATCTTCTTGAAAGACTTCCTGACCTTTGGTTTTACCAAGCATTTTCCAGAGATTGGTCTCTCCTGATAATGCATTCAAACTATGTGGGGTGATGTTCTTGCTCCTAAGTTTTCTTGAGGGATTCCTCCAAGACTGAGTTGCTTGTTATCCTGGTAGTCTGTGGTACTTTCAGTGTTCATTGCCAACATCCTAATGCTTTGGTTCATCCCCAGTCAGCTTTCACATGAGTGTACTGTAACTGAGTCAGGCTCCCCTGTTGTCACAGCTGTCAGGTGTCATGTACTCAATTCCAAAAGATAGCAACCTTCTGTACACTGGAAGGAAACCCTGCCTCACAAGCTGGCATTTTATTTGAGCCCATCTTTTTAGTCACTGTGTCAGTTCAGTCCATCCTGCTCATGCTCTTTTTCACTGCCCCTCTACTTTACAAACATTCTGTCCCTTTCCTGGGACCATTCTGTACTGATAATATATCCAAAAGTCTTAGAGACAAAATATCACCATCCTTGCTTCTAAAGAACAGTCTGACAGGACCAATTCCAAGACAGAGTTGTTTGTTCTTTTGTTAGAACATAGTACTTTTAATTTGTCAGCACTATAATTCAAATGCACAGATTTTTCTTCAGTCTTCATTACTCAATGCCAAACTTTCACATGCATATGAGGTTGTTGAAAATAACATGGCTTGGGTTAGGTGCATTTTGCTCCTCAACATAGCATCCTTATCTATCAAACCTTTAAAGATATCTTACACAGAAAATTTACCAGATGCAATGCACTATTGATTTCTTAACTGTTGCTTTTATGAGCATTGATTTTCAGACCATGGGAGATGAAATTCATAACAATTTCAATATTTTCTATGTTTATCATACTACCCATCAGTTCATTTATAGGATAGCTGCTTGCTTTACATTAACTTGTAATTCAAGCTGAGGGCTGCAATCTTAGCTCTTCATCATCAAGTGCTTCAAGTCTTCCTTACACTTAGCTAGAAAAGTTATGAAAGTTTGTGCATATTGAAGGTTTGTCACACTCTTTCCTCCAATCTTGATGCCACATTCTTCTTCATATACTCCAGCTTTTCTGAAGACTTGCCCAGCAAAGAGATTGAATAGGTATTGTGAGAGGAGACAACCTTGACTTACAGAATTCCTATTTTAAGCCATGCCTGTATTCACCTGTTCTGTTCACATAGTTGCCTCTTGATCAAAGAACACAATGATGTGTTCTGGAATCCCATTATTCTCAAGGCCATATATAGTTTGTCATGATCCATACATTTGAATGCCTTGGTAGAATCAATAAAACAGAAGTAAACCACTTTCTGGTATTCTCTATTCTCAACAAAAATCCACCTGTAATGATATCTTTTATACCAAGCTGTCTTAGGAGTTGGAGTGACCCTCTGGTACTTCTCTGTCAATGTACTGCTGCTACCATTGTGAACGATAATCAGCAACATTTTATTTATATGTGCTATCAGTGATATTTATTGTTCAATAGGTTGAGCATTTTATTAGGTCACCTTTCTTTGGAATGGATGCAAACAAAAATCTCTTGCAGTCTGTTGGTTAGAGAGCTGTTTTTCAAACTCCCTGGCAAAGAAAAGTAAGTGCTTCAAGTGTTCCTTCACCTTGTTGAAACATCTCAATCAGAATTCCACTAATATCTGTAGCCTTGTTTTTGCCTAATGCGTTCAGTGCAGCTTGAATTTCTTTCAGTATCATTGCTTCTTACTCATATGCTACTTATTGAAATGGTAGAATGCTGACTAGTTATTTCTTGTACATTGACTTTGTCTATTTCTTCCATCTAATTTTGATGCTTCCTGTATCATTCAATATTTTGCCAATAGGCTCTTTTGATACCGTACCTGCAGGCTTGAATTTTGACTTCAGTTCTTTCAGTTTATGATAAGTTGAATTTTCCTTCCTTTTTGGAATTCTAATTCTTTTTTTTTGGGGGGGGGGGTGCATCACTGCTCTCCGGTGGTGGGAGTAGGAGGCCCAGCCTTGCTGCTGGATTTGAACCTCCGACCCAGTGGGTCGCAGTCCCGTGCACAACCACTACGCCACTGGGGCTCAGCCCTGGAATTCTACTTCTTTGTACATTTCAAATTAGTTTTTTTCGTATTCTGAACAGGTGCTCTAAAATTTTCTATTCCACTATTTTCCTTCATTTCTTCCATTTGCTTTTGCTATTCTATGATCAAGTTTCAGAGTCTCTGTCGATCCACTTTGCTGTTATCTTTGTCTTCTTAAAGGTCTTTTGTCTTCTTCATGTATGATTGTCTTGATGTCTTCTCACAGCTTCTAAGACCTTTTGACATTTGCGGTCAAGGTAGCAAATCTGTTCTTGAGATGTTCTCATAACTCATGTGAGAGAGCCGGGTGAACCAAGAAGGGAACAGAGCAGCAAAGGGAGCCAAGCAGAGCCACAAACCCCCAAGGAGCCCCCAAGTAGACATCAGGCTAGGAGGGGCAGCTCCAGGAATTCCCACCGAGCTAATGGGTCATAAAGGTGAGTGGACAGACCTGGAACTATGTATGGATATTTTGTTGTTGTTGTTGTTGTTGTTGTTGCTGCTAGTAATTATTATCCTTTTTCACTCTCTCTTTTTACTTCACTTTCTTTTCTTTTTGCTTGGTACCTGTTATTGTTGGCTTGCCTACTTATATAAGATAAGGATGGGAAACAAGCACCAGAAGAAAGCAACTGGGTGATGGTTCTGGAGGGACTTGGGTGAATAAGAAGGAGAGGGCAGGAAGCCGTGCGTAAACAACACCAGAGACATGGGAACAACTTTGCAATTAAAAGCAACAATGAGGAGGATTTAGAGAGGCTGGTGGTGTTGAAGCAGCAATAATCTATCTGAGAGGAATTACTAAGAGGCAGAAGAAGGGCAAGTGTGAAGGTGGGGCAGAAGGAAGGTACCAGGAAATATTAGAAAGATCTAGGAAACAAACCTGTGGATAGAGGTATAAGCATAGGTGTGTACATATGCAAATGCATTAGCTTAGAAAAATAGGGGTATTGGTCTATGAACATATATTTATATGGCAATACACTGAAGTAGTGGATAGACTTTGGAGCTCTGCTCAAGCCCTTCCTCAATGCAAGAACACTTTCTTCTAACAAGCTGGCATTCTGTGATGTTCAACCTGCCAGCACAATCACTGAAGACAAAATGGGTACATAAGCAAATGTGGTGAAGAAAGCGATGGTGCCCAGCTATAAAAAATTACAGCATCTGGGGTCTTAAAATCTTGAAGGTAGACAAATGGCCATCTAGTGGAGAAGTAACAAGTCCACATGGAAGAAACACAGCCGTCTGTGGGATCATGAGGTATCGATGGGATTGGGTAACAGGTATCAGAAGACCACAAACAAATAAACAAACAAAACCCATATTGTTAAGAACGATGGAGGTCAGAGTAGAGACTCAAACCTATCTGTAGACAATGTTACATCCTCTCACAGAAGGGTCACAGAGAAGGGATGAGTCGACCAGGGCACAGTATACCATCGATGAAACACACAATATTCCTCTGCTTCTTAAAGCTTCCTCACCCGCCACAATCATGACCCCAGCCCTACCTTTCATTGTGCACTTTGCCAGAGTGTGTACACAGGTACAGATAAGAGATAAGAGCTAAGGACACATGGAATTTAGGAGTAGGAATGGGAGTAGTGATACCAGGACCATCAGGGGAATGTGGGGAGAAAAGCGGAGAAAGAAGGAACTGATCGCAATGATTGACACATAACCACCCCACCCCACCCATGGGGATTAGCAATAGAAATCATGGGGGAAGGGAGATAGCAGGCAGAGTAAGATATGAAAAGAGTAATTTATCATTTATCAAGGGATTATGAGAGTGGGAAGGGGGAGGAAGGGAAAATGTGGAGCTGATACCAAGTAATTAAGCAGAAAGAAAATATTTTGAAAGTAATGTATAAATATGCTTCATACAATTGATATATGGGTTGTTACAAGAGCTATAAGAGCCCCCAATAAAATGATATTTTAATAAGAAATAATGTGGAATATACTCAGGGTCATATTTTGACTCTGATAGACTTAAAAAGGTTTGCTTTACTTCAACCTGAACATATATATGAGCAATTGATGTCTTTTCTGCAGTCAGGCCCCAACCTCAATTTAGAAGCTGGCATTGAACGTCTTTTTTGTCTCTTCCTCAAGATGGGGTCATTTTGATTTCTGTGCATTCTGTATGGAAAAGTCAATATGTATACTTGATGCTTATGTTATTGATAAAAAGGTATATGCAATGAGGAATTTGTTGGTCTTGAAAAATGTGTCATGCAATGTCCAGCTTCAATTTTATCACCAAGGTCATGTTTTTCATCTGCTACTCCTTTCTTTTCCCAACTCTAGCATTCCAATAGCCAATAGTTACCAATGATTGTATGTTTGAACAATTTCAGACTGAAGACATTGTTTAAAATCTTCAGTACTTCATCACTTACTTTAGTAATTGGTTCATAAACTTGAATGATGTTTGCATTGAGTGGATTTCCGTGTATGGGGAGAGATATTGCCCTATCAGAGACGGCATTGAACTTCAAGATAAATCTTAAAATGTCCTTTTTTGGTGATTAATGAGGTGCCATTCCTCTTGAATCTGAAATTCCTGGGACAGTAAGTCATGTGGATATCTGATACCAAATGGCCAACACTCGCTGCACCAGTGGGTTGTAATAGCAGAGCAATTGTGAGGATGGCACAAGACCAGGCATTGTTTTGTCGCACATCGTGTCACTGTGAGATTGAACTGACTGACAGCATTGAAGAACAACAGTGGTAGAGATGTTTTAACCAGGATGAAGGAGAAGCAATATGCCATAAGGGGATAGTCAGGATAACATGAAAAGACAAAGTAAGGCGCAGGAAATCCACAAAGTCAAAGGCAACAATGGTAAATATCATTGCATACAAGACATTTCAACAACACTAGCAATAACAATAAACACTATTTTACTTGTGGAAAAATATGTACGCCAGCTGAGTAGGTATATGATAGCTATGGAGGCAGATCTGTATGTGTGTGTGCTGTGTGTTTCACAGAGGATATTTCAACATATGTATTTGAATACATGCTCTGAAAATATATTCCTAGACAGTACAGCAAATACTTGACAAAGTCATTTCAAACTTCTTAATCATACTTAAATACTTTGAAAGGTCAAATCACTGGACTTGAGACCTTCGGATCATTGCCTCAGAGACTTTTCTATGTCACTGAGCATCAGCTAGACCTCAAAGACAATGTTGCACTTGTCGACTAGAGCCCTGAAACTTTGTTGGCCTTCATATGGGATGCAACTATTGGTATTTCCCTGTCTGTAGCCAGGAGGAGTGAAGAAAGTCAGCATAAAGAGTGCAGTCAATCCAAGGAACCAGTGAAGCATGAGAACCACAGCTTTCATTAGCAGGGAACCAGAGGTATCAGATAGTGTCCAGCAACTACTACTGATCGCTCTGATAGGGCTCATAATACGAGGGTCTGTGTATTGTGGAAGAAAAGTGGAGAACAAGATGCAAAACTCATAGAAAGTCCAGACTGATCGGCCTAGAGTGACTGGTGGAACCCTTGAGGCCCTAGTCTTAAGGTTCCCTTCAAACCTGGAGCTGAACTCACCCCCAGAGATCACTTTGCAGTTATGCAATAAGTAGGCCTGTAGGGTGAACACTAGCACTTATGAGGAACATGTTCCTCTGAACTACCAACAATGAACGACCAATCAGAAGAGACCAGGAACGGCACCTACCCAGGAGCCAAGTTCCTAGAATAAGGAGCCGAGAAGGGTGACTAGAAACAAGGAAGCCAGGGGAGAAATAGCCAGTTCCATTGAGAGGCTGGCAAGCAGTATTGTGAAACAAAATGTGCATACAATGTTGAGTGTGAAGTTAACGTGCTTTGTAAATGTTCATTCACAACACAAAAATGTGGTCTCAAAAAGACAAAAGTTACTTCCACGGATATCTCCTGTGATTTTTGTTTTGGATTTTGCTCGGTCATCTTTCCGTTTCCACTACTGCTTTGTGGGTAATCAGAGCTGACATCTGCTCAGCAGCTTTGAGTGCTGCAGAGGTGGTCTGGGCCAACTGTACTGAGATCTAGTTTTCCTAGTGATACCGGGGTCCTGGGGTGATTCCAACCTTTCAATTCTCAAATAGAGAGTACGTGGTGGGTAGTTTGAATCTATGTAAAGATGCCTCAGAAAAACAGTCTGATGTATTTGATGTATTTGATGTAGTTGATGTATTTCTGAAAAATTATACCTTTGAAGATTCTATTTAGCAGTTCTATTTTGCAACACACAGGGTCGGTCATCAAGCCTCAGAAGTGACACAGAAGCAACTGTCTTCTGTGTGCACTGAGGAACCATGGAGTTTCCAAAGAAGGTGAAAGAAAAAAAGTGGGAAAAACAGGATGAATATTGTTGATGCTATTGGACATGGCTTTGGATGAAAATTAACACAAATATTTTGTTTCATATATGTCATGAAAACAAACACAAAGTAAATAAAATAGAAAGCAAATGTTGGGAATGCTCTTTCTTTCTTGTTCTACTCTAACAAATTCTGGCACTCCCATACCCCAGAAGATACGAAAATACAAGTTGACAAATCAACTTCATTCTCAATCTTCAGAACATTGTTGATAGAAAAGAAAACAAGTTTCCATCTTACAATATCAAAGAATCAAAGAAAAATAGAGTTGAAGAACTTCATTTTCAGAATACTCTGGCAAAATGTAAATTAATTATTAAGCTTCAAATAAATTTAAAACTTTTCAAGGCTAAAGGTATTTATGAACACAAAGTGATATATTTTATGATTTGGGGAGTAAACAGATCTATCAATGAGCTATGCCATTTTTCTTAAACTGCAATTTTAATTCCTGAAAGTTGTTCTGCTTTGGCCTTTTTTAGTTTCTCAGAAAGCTTATTCAGGAAAACAATGTGATCTGTTATTCTAGTTTATCCTCTGTGTGTGTTTCAATTCCAGTAAAATTATCTCTAAAAATTGTCGAATCACTCAAGAGCTGAAAAAGATTTACAAAGTGATTTTTTCCCCCTAGTTATTTGCTAAGCTTGGTTTGGGGAAAAAAAGTTGCTTCCTGTAATCTCATCAGCTGCTCAGTTATTTCTGGTTTCATTAATCGTGTACCCTGAATGCATCCAAGAAAAATGGGTGATGGGAGAAGTAACCAGATGGGAATTTATCTTCAACTGGGAAAACAAGGCACATGTTTTCAGAAAACATCAATGGATAAAACTTCTGAGTTTCTGAACAAATTTAGTGATGATATTTGGAAGTTAAATGTTTTAATCGAACACTTTGAAGACATCTAGTAAAGCTGTCAACACAACACCTCCAGATCGCATAAAGAGAAACAAAAGACTTGTTTGGGGGATTAGTCTCAACATGGGGGGTGAACACAAGAACCCAAATACCATGGAATCATGATGTGACAAAGGCAAGAATGACTCACAGATCTCCCC
>PVJH01000161.1:150105-321854 GCA_004026705.1 Nesogale talazaci | reverse complement strand
TTATCTTTGCATGTTTACATCTTTCTAATTGAACGTTTTCATCATCTACTTCTCATTTGCTGAGAATGAGGCATGAGAAGCCTGTCAGGCATTTAGATGAGTTCAATCCAATCCTCTTTGAATTGATTAGCTCTCAAGGTATGAAATAAAGGAGATACACTGTAAGAACACTAGATCATTAGTGTTGTCATATATACATGGTTAATCTTACATGCAAACTGGGAATAAACACAATTTTATACGATGGCTATTCCCCTCCATCCATAACGAGCATTGCTTGTTTTCATGATGGCTTTCAGGCCTGCCAATGTCTCACGTTGACCCTGTGCATAGGCTAATGCTGTCCAGACCTGTGCCATCCTGTGACTGGCTTTAGATTAGACCATGGTGACACACAAGATTTGCTCCTTTGTTTTTGAAAGGAGTTTTTTATGCTATTTAGCTCCGTCTGGAAATTCCACTGAAGCCTGTCGAGAATCTGAGCGACACACAAGCCTCCACTGAAAGACAGACGGTGACTACACATCTGGTGAACTTTTATTTACACCTCTCTACAAATTGTATTAGATTTTATCTGTATGCAGAATAAACCAGGTGGTGATTAGAAACGGGTTTTGTTTATCTTTTATGAGTACCTCTCAGTCAAACAATCATGTTTAAAGAGAAACAAATCAAATATTTCTTAAATGAAGGTAAGTCTAATCTGGAAACTTCCAGCCTTTTCTTCAGAACTGTCACAGCTCAGTTAGACTCACATGGCTTTCACTCTTGATAACACTTTTCTCTGACATCACGCAGTTTGGAGTCTGTGTATCATCAACTCTACCAGAATTGTGAGTTATCTAGATTTCAATGATCTAAGAACTAATTCCAAGGCTCTATCTCAGTTGATTGAATCAGGATTTTGAGGGGAAAAGCCTAGAAATCAGGAATATAACAGGGGCCTCATGTTCTTCTCATGCACATGTTCATTTGTGAAACCATATCAGTGCTTTCCCCCACCCCCTCGCACTTTTTCATGCTTTGTTCTATTTAAGCTAATATCTATTGAGAGAACCGTGGGCAGACACTACTGCTTTGAACACCCAGGCACGACAGCCAACATTTCTCAGCTGTCCTCTGAAAGCTAAATCCCCCAATTATATCCTGAAATGAAAATCGTTTTTTGGACTAGAAATTAGGCCATTCTGGCATCGTACAGCTTCTGATAGCCATTACCCCACAACATCCCTTTGAGTCCCAGACATGTAGCAAGTAAAAATGGAGTATGTTTTAATTTTCCCCTCTATTCTGGAAATGGTATATTTTTCTCTCACAGTTATAGGAGATGATGGTGCTGATTAAAACATTTATATAGTGGGAGTTTGGTCAGATGAAAATAAATGTGGAGGTCATCTTCTAGAGATTTGGAATTGTGACCAAGAGAGGAAGAACCTACTCTATTTAAGCAGGCAGTGATCACGAGCGCAGGGAGAAATTAGGCAGAGGCACACTTTCACTGAATACTCGAGTAGTTTTGATATACTGGTCCTGTCCCAGAGTACAATGATTTCCCAAGAGAAGAATATGTATGAACAGGTGGTTGAAAATCGCAAAAAGCAATAAACTCATTTTGTTTCCTCTCATCCTCATGAGGTTCCATGCCAGAACAATCTATCCGTTCATCCATACCTGTTTACTCTCCGTTTAGCGCATGAGTGTCTAAGGAGCTCTGGCGGCAGAGTGGGTACCAGTGGGGCTGTGATCTGCGTGGTTACCAGTTTGAAGCCACCAGCAGGTCCGCCCGAGAAACACTGGGCTTTCCACTCCCATGGACCAGAGTCACGAGGAGTCAGCGTCAACCTGATGACAGCCAGTTGAGTGTTCTAAAAACAGAAGATGTGAGCACGTGTGTGTTTTCTATTCACCTAGGCATCCACAACAATTACCATGGGTGTGTATGCAAAGTGAATGTTTATGTGTTGCTTAAATATGAAAAAAAATCACATAAATAAAAATCTTTTCAGTTAGCGGTCATGTTGAACTGTTCTTAAGTTTCAGTATAAGCTAATTAAAAAAGAAATACCCAAAAGGCAGGTAACATTATATTAAGATATTAAAAATGATAACTGTTACCATCAGTAATTATCCAGCAGTACCAGATATAAACTATAGTATAAGTGAGTTTTTAAAACAATGATGTGAAATTCTTTGTCATACGTCTTAAGGAAATGATAAATTATCATTTAGCAAATTTTAATTATTCCAATAATTATTAACTGAAATATGGCCCACAGTATTCAGGACCATTTTTATAAACCAACATTAGATAGTTCTGGATTTATTTAACTGTTTAGAGTTACTTTAGTTTTTTAATTGTATGATTTCTAATTCCTTTAGGTGAAGGTAGTGTGGGAGTCTTGGATGCACCATGAAGAATGTGTTAGTTCGGGTAGACTAAAGAAATAAATCCAAGGAGACTTATGTGTGCTTTATATACCAGAGCAATTAAACATTGAGAGTACATCCCAACCCAGTCCAAATCAAGTCCTAAAGTCGTATATTAGCCCACTTGTCTGATAGCAACCTATACATTCCTCCTTAACTCACACAACACAGGCAATGACATGGAATGCAGGAACATCAACAGCAGTATATTGACAGAGAACTGTCCGAGGTTCAGGACCGATTCAGAAGGGGCCGTGGAAAAAGGGACATAATCACTAAGGTCAGATGGATCTTGGCTGAAACCAAAGAACACCAGAGAGATATTTAATTGTGCTTTATTGACTATGCCAATAGTCAATTTGACTATGTGGGCCACAATAAACTATGGATTGGCTTGAGAAGAATAAGTATTCCAAAATAGTTCACTGTGTTCATTTGAGACTTTGTGCATGGATCAAAGGGCAGTTTTGCAAACAGAACAATGGAATACTATGGTTTAAAATTAGGAACATTGTGCTTCAGGGTTGCACGCGTTCACTCTATTTATTCAGACTGTATGCTAACCATATCATCAGAGAATCTGGATTACTTGAAGAAAAATGTGGCATCAGGATCGGAAGAAAGCTTATTACCAATCGGAGATATGCAAATGATACACCCTTGCTTGCTGAAAGTGAGAAGTACTTGAAGTACTTGCTGATGAAGATCAACAATCGCAGCCTTCAGTATCGATTGTGATGAAGTGTAAGGAAGACCCAAAGCCTCCCAATTGGATTAGTAGGTGACACTGTGACAAAGCAGTGGTTCTCGGCCTTCCTGATGCCGCGACCCTTTAATACAGTTCCTCATGTTGTGGTGACCCCCCAACCATAAAAATTACATTGGTTGCTACTTCATAACTGGAATTTTGCTACTGTTGTGACCCGCAGGTTGAGAACCTCTGTGATAAATGGAGAAAAGAGTGACGTTGTCAAGTATCTCTTCTTGCTTGGATCCACAGTCAATGCTTGTTGAAGTAGCAGGCAAGAGATCAAAAGGTGTGTCGCCTTAGGAACACTCGCTGACCTCTTTACATCACGGGGCCTCTTTAGAGAATTGAAAGGCAGGGATGCTACTTTATAGAAGAAGGTGCCTCTGACCCAAGCCATGATACTTTCAAATGTCTCCTAGCCAAGCGACAGTTGGATATTGAATATGGAAAATGGAAGAAAAATGGATGCATTTGAATGGTGGTGTTGGTGAAGGCCAGAGAGCTTTTTGGAGACAAGGATGGGGAGACTTTATTGTCTGGAGAAACCGGTCCCCGGAAAAGGCTCATGCAATGTGCAAGGCAGTGGAAAAGAGGAAGACCATTAATGAGGGAGATGATTGCTCAGTGGCTGCCACAGTGGCCTTAGGCACAGAGACTCTTGCGAGGCTGGAGCAGGAAAGAGCATTGCTTTATTCTCTTGTGCATACGGTTGCTGGGTGTCAGAACCAACTCAACGGCTTTGAGCAAGAACAAAAACCGAATACCATGTTGCATTCTTCGCCTGCCTTATCTTTGAGCATCTGGAGCCAGTGTCATCCTTAGTAGTGAATGTCAACATGTTCAAAACGCTTCAACTGTGTCTTGGTCCCCAAATTTACACCCTAACAAGTGTTCTATGCCTGACATAGGGTGTTCTCGATTTTTTGCTAGCCTCGTAGTTTTCAGTGGAGACAATCATTTTGTAGCTTAGATAAAAAGTCTTTGATTTGGAGAAATTGTCATACTGTCAATGGTGACATGCCCAAACCATAAGCAAAAGCATTTTGGGCATTTTGTCCACCAATCTGCTCTTTAGTTAATAGCCACTTTATATTGTGATCGTTGTTCTCTTTTTCAAAGGATCACAAAATTCCATTCGGGTGCACACTTGGTCATCCTGGATGGTAATTGGTGCTTTTATTTAGCAAATGTAACAGCAGCAAAGACCTACATCTGTCACGAGAGACAACAATTAATGCAACCTCCATGTGCTTACTACTTACCATGTACCTTTAATCCCGCACATGTTCTTTGTTTTTATTTTCCCTTCTTTGTGCCACAGCAGGTGTCTTTGCAGAATGCATTACCCACGTTTCCAAGGCCAGTTTCTGAGGGAAAGCTCCAGCAGGAAGTAAAGGGAAGTGGGGTCATTTTGTTTCTGGTTTTCTCTCTCTTTTGTACATACCAATGTCATACCAATGTCAGACTCCTTGGTTGATTATAGCTTTGAGCTGGCCTGTCCCTTCCACTCTTCCAGCTCTTTGGGGACCCCAGCACTATTTCTTTCCCTAGTTCTCCAAAATCAAACCATTTTTGCACATGCTGATCCCTCACAGGGGGTGCACTATTTTGTAAGGAGTGCTCTCACTAAATTCTCCTTAACTATCTGAGTTGCAGGAAGTTCCTGCTTGATGCTATGCTTAGGTGGCATTGCAGTAGCTCTGACTTATAGCCCCCCGATGTGAAGCAGAACAAAACACAGCACGCAGAGCCAATAAAATATAGCAATGGAGGCAGAAGGTCTACATGTACTCTCTACCACAAAGACCAGAAAAAAGCATACCAAGGGCAAAAACCTGGACTTCTGAAAGTAACAGGTAGGATAGAGTAGACTTAATGCAGACGAGCCACTTCAAGGGGGGGGGGGAGGGGGATTCATGCTGAGAGGCCATAAGAAGGGACCAATTTTCAGTAGGCACTCTGTCCACCCAAAGCCCCTCCCTTGGGATGGGAGTTTTTGGTGTTCTGGACTGGGAAAGGCAGAGGCAAATCACTTCCTTTGGTTCTTACTCCCCATCCTCAGCAGGTGATGGAAGGAATACCCAGGACACGTCCCGGTCCTACAGAGCAGGATAGCAATCTACCCCTCACCCGTAGGGCTAGTGGAGACTTGGTGCAGGAGAGCTGACCTTGCAGGGCTGCTCAGAATGTAATAAAAAGGAAGCCAAGCTACATGCTTCTCCTACATGCCCAGAGTCAAAAAAAGGTACACAGCTTATTAGCTGATGGCTAGGAATGCAGGGGCACGGTGGTGGCATCAAGTTGCTGAAAGCAGGGTCAGCACTTTGAAACCACCAGTCCCTCTTCTGTAAAGAGTTAGGACTTTGGAAATGTACAAGGACAGTTCTATCCAGCCAGCATTGACTTTCTGGCCATGAGTTTGTTTATAGCTTTCTAAGGAATGCCATCCTTGGACACTGAAACTAGTTCGAGAGCTCTTGCTCAAGTAAGGGGAGAAGGGCCCTGCCGTGCATTGGCAAAACGATGAGATGGGGGGCCTTCCAGCATCTGCATTCTTCCTGGGAGACAACGAGGCTTTCTACTCCTGTAGAGATTTATTTTGGGGAACTCACGGGGAAAGTTCTGCTGTGCTCCAGGGTTGCCCTGAGGCAGGGTAGCTAAATGGTGAAGGGAACTTTCCTCCTCCCTTCAGAGTCCTCCTCAGGCAGCTGCTTTAGTCATTGACTGGCATTCTCTGGTAACCAAAGAGGCCATCTCAAGCCAGAGGCCTTTAAAAATAAGTGGCAGATGGTTCTGAGTGGGTGTTTTTCTGGGTTTTCATTTTGTTTTGGTTTTCCCCTGTCCCCCACGCCCCCTCCTTTCTTCTACTGTGGGTATGCGCACAGAGGAGAGGTTGCTTTTAAAAATCGTATTGTTTGTTTGTGTCTTTGTGTCGCTTACCTTTTATTCCTGGTAGCCAATTCCTTTTCAGAAAAACTCATGCCGAGAGGCCACAAAAAGTGGTGAAGTCTCAACATACAAAAAGGAATAAAATTCTTTTAACAATAACCACAAAAAGGATGAAATACTGAGAAGTGAACATAACCAGAGACACAAAAGACTTGTGCAAAGAAAACTATAAAACAATACTGCAAGAAGGCAAGAAGCATAAATAGAAAACACAGACTGGGAAAAATATAAATGGAAGACTATGCAACTCTTCTTTAAAGTGCTAGAAAAAAATCACCAATTTTATGTAGAATGGAAAGAAACCCAGAAAGCAACGCGATATTTAAAGAGAAATCCAGTAGGCAGCTGTCACTTCTTGATTTCATAATGTATGACATAGCCACAGTACTTACAATATCCTGTATCAGTACAATAGATTAAAAACCAATGAAATAGAATATGCAATAGACAGACAAATGATTGTCAAATTTCTGAAGCATATTAAAGGGGGGAAGTGATAAGGCCTTCAACAAATTAGGCTAATAATGTTGCATCTCCACTTACTGCAAAATGACACAGGATTCATACCTCACATAATATTAAAAAATAAAATTCAAGATGAACTAAAGAGATAAATGTAAACTCTCAAAATATGAATATCATCGATGACAATATAGGGACAACTGTACAGACTCTAGGCCTTAACGTGAGAGAGAGATGAGGCTCTCCACTGCTGCAAAAAGTCGGGGTCTAGGAAACTCACAGAGGCAGTTTGAAGGTCTGCTCTGTCTAGGAAGGTCAAAAGTCACTCAAGGGCAATGAGCTTGTTTTGGGAGCCCTAAATGAAGTATAAATACCTTCGTAAATAAATGAGAGCATCCATACAACAAGGCACAATAGAGGAGTAAGCCCTTCTTTTAAAAAAAGGACTTTTTTGTATCAAAAGACATCATCAAAAGAATGTAAATAGAAAACACACACTGGGGAAAATATTTGGTAAAGATATATTAGATAATGGGAAAATCTCAAAAACCTATAGGAGGGGTGGACAACAGAAAGTGTGTAAAGGGAGGCATTGCACAGGGTAAGAAATGACAAAATGATTTATAAATTATCAAGGGTTCATCAGGGAGGAGGGATGGGGGAAGGAAGAGGAAAAATGGGGAGCTAATGCCAAGAGCTTAGGTAGAAAGCAAATGTTTTGAGAATGATGATGGCAACAAATATACAAATGTGCTTTAGATACAATGGATGGATGTGTGGATTGTGATAAGAGTTGTATGAGCCACCAATAAAATGATTAAAAAACAAAAACAAAACAAAAAGAACCTATGGAAAACTGAAATACCTGAACAAGAAAATATGAATAATCCAATTAAAAATGGGCAGAAGACATGAACGACAATTCACTCAAGATATTATCCAGGCAGCCCAACAATGTATGAAGAAATTCTTCTGACAAGTAGGCATTAAAAAGATTCAAATCCAAACAACAATGCAATATCACTCAGACTAGCACTGATAGAAAAAATTTAAAAGTCATAAAATAACAAATACTGGAGAGTATGTCAAAAGATTGAAACCCTTATTCACTGCTGGTGAAACTGTAAAATTGTACAGCCTCTGTGGAAAGCAGTATGGTGCTTCCTCAAATGTTGAGACTGGAAATACCATAAGATTCAGCAATCTCCCTAAATATTCCCTAATATACCTAGATATGAGAAGAAAAACATGAGCAGGTACACATCGATGTTTATCTCAGCTTTAGTCATGATAGCAAGAAGATAAAAATTACAACAAAGTGAATAAAGTTTAGGACACACATGTAGTGGAGTACTGTGCATTGCTAAGGAGCAATGATGAAACTGTCAAACATTTGATGGCATGATAAATGTAGAAGATAACATGTTGAGCAAACAACCAATTCCATGAAGACAAAAATTCTATAGGAGACCATTATTCTAAAATGAAAAATGATGATTGGTTTTCATACCCAAAAGAAGCAGACTCCGAAGGTTAGATTTTCTGTGCTGATGCAACTTTTTAATGAACTCATTTTCTCAATTGAACCATTTTCCTGTTTCTCCTTTGAATTCTTTCTACCACAGCATGGCAAAAATCAAGAGAGAAGGAGCCTGAAGCATTCAGTCCCCTCCAGGAATATGAATGATCAAATTCCTGGTCACTGGTCTATAGGAATGTGGCCATTATTTTACAACTGTTTTTGATTAAACCTCAGAAATAAAAATCTAAATCTTAGATAAATTTCTTTACTCCCAAAGACATAAAAAAAAAAAACTCATAAAAAACAAAAAAACTGTTCCTAACAGTAAGAGTATGGTGTTTATTGGCCTTTCTGATGCTACCACACACTAAGAAAGCTATGATGATTTCCAGGAAATCTCTAGTCTTTTGAAGAAAAAAGAAAGGAAAAAAGAGAGAAAGATAAAGACAAGAAAGATTAAGGGTCAAAGAAAATAGGGAGTGGGAAGAAGTGGAAGAGTAAAAGACAGGAAAGTCCCATTCATATGGATATTTGAAACTAAAGAGCAGAGCCATTATTTCTACATAAAACACTTGCCACATTTGACATTATAATGTAAAAGTATTTGTTTAAATAAGCACATCAGATGTTAACATTCAAAAGCCATACTTCTCTTAAAATTGTGCTCTCTGATATCTTCTGATAAAATCCAAAAAACAGATTGGAAAAAGAATCAAATGTATACTTTATCTGTGTCCCTCACCACTCTTAATGCTATATCTCATTCCCTGGACAGCCACCTTAAATTTGATTGCCTCGTCCTAATAGCTGCTTTTACATAATGGGAAATTTCATTTCCATTTGCTTTTCCCAGTACTGTGCAAAATTGATATAGGGGACTCGACATGATGGACAATTCTCCAATCGCTTCTGAAATTCTGCTGAACTTTCTCTTTAGCGTAAATAAAGCAGGGAAACTCAAAGGCTATGAAATTGATACTATTAAATTCAGAGACATAAAATAAGGCACTAGAGGAGATAATGTGTTACTCCCAAAAACCCAAAGGAAAAAAAATTCACATTCTTGAGGAAACACCTTAGATGATGGAGCACATAAGAAACTGACAGCAGAATTAAAGGCAGCCTCTTGTTTCTCTGAACTCTTTCACTTAAAAAACTAGGGTACTATATTGATAGACCCACCCTAGGAAGTCATAATTCCCACACGCTGAATTCCAGATGATTGACAGGACAAAAGTGGTCATATTAATTACAACCATTATGACAACTTATTCAAAGAGCAAGCAAACAAACTGTCATCAAGCTGATTCCAACTCTTGGTGGCACCATGGGAAAATGGAGAAGACACACCCCCTGTGAGTTGCTAAGATTCTTTTTTTAAAATAGTTTTATTGGAAAATAATTTACATACCATATAATTCAGTAGTCCAATCATTCAATTATCTCAAAGAGAATTATGCAATCACCTCACATCAAGTTTAGAGCATTTCTCCTTCCATTGCTAAATTCCCTCGAGGATGATTCAGGCGATCACAGTCCATTCTAGCGCTCTCTTTCCATTCCTGTCTTCATTATTCACTCCTGAAATCCCTTTCCTTCCGTATGATCTACCCCCAACTCTGTATTACCTATAACTCCTGGTATCAGCTAGTCTCATTATGCATCCACGCCTCCTGTGCTTCACAGCTGGGAGACCCAACTGACAACAATCAAAATCAAAATCATGGGAAGGTGAAAAAGATAAACCCATAATAGCATGCAGGCAAAAATACAAATAATGCATAATATGGAAAAGATCCCAATAGAATTCAAAAACCCTGGGAAGAAATTTCTCTCATGGAACAAGTAAAAGATATTTGCATCCAGAAGAAATTCAGGTACGGAATAGAGGATGGTTGACTACGAAGTATCAAGGGTGATCCAGGAAACTCAAGATGCCAATGGTCTCTGCCTGAAAGGAAGACTGAGAGCCTTGCCTGGGACTAGAGTGGATCTGCCAGTGGCTCAGCAGGGTAAACACTCTGCAGATGGGCTTTGGCTGTCTGTGGTCCTCCACGGCCCCCCACTAATTGTTCATATAGGATTGTAATTCTTTAGAGGGGTAGAAAGCCTCATCTTTCTTCTGTGGAACAGTTGGCTTGGCAGATAACAGCTCCACACGAAATCACTATGTCTTCAGGGCTCCTCGACAGTTGATCAACCCCAATCAGACTGGCTGGGACGAAGCCAACGCTGGCAAATGATGACAACCTTTGGGTGTCCAAGACTAACTGGAGTAGACAGCCCAGACTTTTTCCTGCACGGCTGCTGGTGGTTTCAAACTGCCAACCAGGCAGACCAGAAACCACCAGGCTACCAGGTCTACTTAAATTCAACTCTTCATGTGCCCCGTGTGAACAGAACTTCAGTCTCAAAAGATGGTAAGAGAAAGAAAAATAGTATAAGTGGGTACATTTTGTTGCTTTTATTAGACTCCTGTGAGTCCATTTTCAACAGATAGAGACCCATCATGATACGACAGAACTGTCCTCTGGTGTTTTCTGTGCTGCTGTCTTTATGGAGACATATCGCCAAGTCCTCCATCCTGAGGAGCAACTGGGTGGGTTCAAAACAGCAACTTCATGCCTAGCATCTATATGCTTAACTATTGCCTTACTAGGATTCCTCAGCAGAAAAAGCTTCATTTAATGTACATGCAGATAAGTGATAAGACAAAAATGTAAAATATTCATTATAGAATCTAAGCCAAAGGTATGTGACCATTCAGTATACAATTCTTTAATGCTTTCCATCCACTTGAAATGTGGCAAATAGGTTAGCAAGAAAATATCAATCCCGTCAATCAATTGTGCAAGATAGTGAAAGGCAACCCAAAGAATGGGAGAACTTATTTTTAAGTCATCAAAACATGAATATATTACCTAATATTTATAAAGAATCCTTAGAATCCAACAACACATTGAAAGATAAAAAATCCAGCTTCAAAATCAGAAAAGCTTTTGAATAAACATTCCTCAAAATATATAGATGGATAATCAATAAGCACATGAATAATGCTGAACATCACTAGTCATTGTGAAGTTGCAAATATAAACCTAGAATGGCAACCTTACTTGGATGCTTTCATACAGCTAATAGGCTGGAAGCCCAGAAACTTGTTTTTAAATCACAGCAGCTCGATGATTAAGATTGTCTATCAAAGAGTCTGGGTCATGATTCTCAGTGGATATGATATGGTCATTCCCACAATGAGATTGTCATAATGTAATAACCTCTGCAGGGGAGTGATTTATTTGATAGAGCTCCTTAAGACAGAGGCGTTGTAACTCCCACCAAACAACTATGTGGACCGTGCAGATTGGGCGTATTTCCTTATTTCCAGATGGGTCTGGGTCCAAAAATGTGCTGGGACATGCAGTTCGGTTGTAATAATTCAGTTGCAACTGTTTGTTAACGAAGCTAATTATGATTGTAAAACTTGAAATTCCTTGAGTGGGGGTTGTCAATATTGTCATTCCTTAGGTATAAAATGAGCCATCTTAGAAACAAGAAAGTTGAATCTCATTATCATTAAGGAGGAAGAGTCAGGGAGAAGTGCATCCTTTGGAACCCCAAATCTCCGCATGTGGAACCTCTTTGATTCAGGACACAGTTGTGATATCAGAGAAGCGGCAGCAGCAGGGCCAGTAACATCATGAAAGGGAAGTAGCCCTAAGGGGGAATGGGATTGAGTGCCTTTGGGCCCTTCATTAAGGGGACTAGCATTATTAACCAGAAAGCTAGAGCTAAGTGCCCCTCGGCTAAGTTTTATGGGAAATTGGAAGGCCCTGCTTGCATTTATTAGCAGTAATAAAGAAGTTTTGCAAGATTTACTAAGCAGAGTATGAGCTAAAAGACTGTGTGGCTGAAAGGCCTAAGATGAGACATCTGGACATAGCAGAGAAGAGGTGTGTCTGATCAGAATAGTTAAATCCTGAGCATTTCTGATCCTGAATTGTAATCTATAACTTTCTTAATAGTGCCTATAATTATTAATGATATCTCTTAGGGGAGTCAGGGACATATGCTAACCATAGTTATGTGAATGCATTTTGAGCACTCAATTGTAAAACAAAGAGAAAGAATTGACAAAAATATTCACAAAATGAGATCAGCATACAAATTATGATTAATAAAGGAAATAATTACACCATAAAATGACATATAACAAAATGTTAGCAATAAAAACACCTTTATCAATAGATGCCTTGAATGTAAATGGAATAAATTCATTAGCTAAGAGACAGAGATTAGAAAAATGGACAAGAGAATACAGCCAGTAATATGCTGCTTACAAGAAACAAAAAGGTGGAAATTGTATATATTTGTTTATTCAAAGAAAAGCAAATGTAGTAATGTTGATTTTGAATAAAAAATAGCCTTCAAAATAAAAGCCATATCATGAGAGACAAAGGCTATTACATAATGATGCAAGCCACAATTGAACAAATAGACATTACCAAAATAAACATCCATGCACCCAGTGAGAAACCCTCAACCTCCATTAATTAGAATGATAGAATTGAACATACGAATGACAATACTACAATTATACTAGGAGACTTTAGCACATCACTTTCAAGACAAGACATATAAGTTAGAAATAAAAATTTTAAAAAGCTGAAAAACAGTGCAACACAATGAATCAACTTGACCTTTTAGGCATAAACAGAACACTTTACCCAGCACCAATATAATATAAATTTTCTCCAGTGCACATGGAACATATTCCAGAAAGCATCGTGCTTTAGGCCATCAAATATCAATAAATTCTAAAATATTGGGAAAACAAAATAACTTTTCAGATCATAATACTATATAAATATAAATTAACAAAATGAAGACAAAGCAAAATAAACCCATTTCTTGGAAACAGAACAAATTTTATTAAAAAAAACATTGGGCAATTGTAAAAATAAAGAGCACAACTTTGAAATTCTCTTGAAAAAATTAAGAACCAAATTATGATATACTCAAATCTCTGGACACAGCAAAGGCAGTCCTCAGTATTGTAATACATGTAGGGATCAAAAATGAAGACATAGTTAAAAATAAAAACTCTAGCAGTACCCGCAACAATTAGTCAAGATGTTGGTTCTTTGAAAGATTTTTAAAAATTGTAAACTATTGGCAATTCTTACAAGGGTAAAGAAATTGTTACATATAAGATTTTTACAAAATTGTTACATATAAAAATTAAAAGGGACAACATCACAGCAGAATGAATTGAAATAAAAAAGATAATTATACAATATTATGAAAAATTGCATTCTATCATTTAAAAAATTCATTTTATTGAGGGCTCATACAACTCTTTACAATCCATCCATCCATCCATTGTATGTCAAGCACATATGTACATTTATTGCCTTCACCATTCTCAAAACATTTGCTTTCTACTTGAGCCCTTGGTATCAGCTCCTCATTTATCCCCCTCTTTTCCTGACCCCCCTCATTAAACCTTAATATTTTATAAATTACTATTATTTTGTCATATCTTACACTGTCTGATGTCCCCCTTTAGGCATTTCCTTGCTGTCCAAACCCCAGGGAGGAGGTTCTATGTAGATCCTTATAATTGGTTCCCCCTTACTACCCCATGTCCCCTCCACTCTCGTAGTATCGCCACTCTCCCCATTGGTCCTGAAGGGGTCATCTGTCCTGTATTCCCCATGTTTCTGGTTCCTATCTATACCATATATATTCTCTGGTCTAGACAAATTTGTAAGGTAGAATTGGGATCAGCCTTCCGAGGGGGGTGGGAGACACAAGAGGAAGCATTTAACTAGAGTAAAATCTGATGTTACATTGTTGCTACACCATACCCTCACTAGCTTTTTAACTCCCCATGACCCTTTTGTAAAGGGACATCATGTTACCTACAGATAGGCTTTGGATCCCCAATCTGTACTCCCACTCATTTATAATGATATAATTTTTAGTTCTTTGATGGCTGATACCTGATCCTTTCAACACCTCGTGGTCATACAGGCTGGTGTGCTTCCTCCATGTGGGCTTTGCTGCTTCTGAGTTAAATGCCTGCTTGTTTACCTTCAAGTCTTTAAGACCCCAAATGCTATATCTTTGGATAGCCAGGTGTCATCGCTTTCTTCACCACTTTTGCTTATGCACACATTTGTCTTCAATGATCGTGTCAGGAAGGTGAGCATCATAGAATGCCAATTTAATAGAACAAAGTGTTCTTCCGGGCTGAGCCCCGGTGGCATAGTGGTTGTGCGCGGGACTGCGGCCCACTGGAACGGAGGTTCAATTCCAGCAGTGGTGCTGGGCCTCCTACTTCCACCACCAGAGAGCAGTGATGCCCCCCCCCCAAAAAAAAAGTGTTCTTCCATTGAGGAATTGCTTTAGTGGAGACTCAATGTTCACCTGCTGCCTTAATACTGAACCTATAAATATATGCACATAGATCTATCTCCCCATCATTATATAAAAATATATTTTCCCATGTACATGCCTATATTTAGACCTCTATAAATGACCTTTGCCTCCTAGCTATTTCCTCTATTTCCTTTTACTTCCCTCTTGTCCCACTTTCATGCTCAGACTTCATTTGGGTTTCAGTAATTTCTCTTGGCTACCCTCCCCTTGATCAATCTCAACCAGGCCTCTTACACCCTTCTTGTCACTGATTTTGGATCACTTGTTGTTCTCTTGTCCTTAAGTTGATCAACACCACCTCCTTTTTCCCACCTGCCCCTCTCCCATATCCCTCTGGAACCATCGGTCCCATCATTTTCTCCTTCAGACTAATCATCCAGCCTATATTATCTAGATAGACCTGCAGAGATAATAATTTTTAAAACCTATAAGTCGACAGATTTTTAGAAATTCATTACCTACCTAAAATAACACACATTAAGATAGAAAATGTTGACACATTTATAACAAAAGAAGAAACAAAACTGATCAGTACAAAAACTATGAATATCAAAGATATTACATGTGCTACTGGAGAATAGTACCAATTGTTTAGAGAATAGTGAGCAGCAATCTTACACAAACGATTTCAGAATACTTAAAAATTATAATATAATACCAAATTTATTTTAAGATGCATGTATAACCTTGTGACTTACGATGTCATAAAACTGAAAGATATAGACCAATATACCCTATTAATATAGGTGCTAAAATTTTCAACAAAATTTTAGCTAGCAGAATTCAACAAGACATTACAAAAAAAATACATTGTGATCAAGTAGGATTCATACCAAGAATACAAAAAACTAGGATAAACAAAACACTAAACACTACTAAAAATAATAACAAATAACAATTGCTCTCACTTCCTCAAGACCTATTGGACTTCTACAGTAATGAAAACAGCTTGGCATTATTATGATAGATATTTAGGCTGATGGATTATAGCAGAAACCCAGGAAGACAACCAAATACCTATGGACACCTGCTTTTTTTTTTTTATAAAGAGTTAAAACATATTACGTATGGACGGGATAGTCTTTTCAATAAATGGTTGGAAAAAAATGGTTTTTCACCTGCAAAAGAATAAAACATGACCCAATTCTCACACCATGTACAAAAAAAGAACTCAAGATGGTTTAAAGACTTAAATGTCAAGGCTAGAAGAATAACAATCATAAATAATTAGAAAAAGGAACAAACTAAGAAGGTCTAATACAAGTCATAAATGCACAACCAACCATAATGAAAATAACTAACACTATAACTATGAGGTAGAGAACTGGGACCTTGAAAAAAATACATTTATATGCATCAAAGACTTCATAAAAATATAGAAGGAGAACTCACAGATTCAGAAAAACTAAATTGGCACTAAAGTGAAGACCCACTTTTTAAAATCTGCTGTAAACTACAACTTAGAAAGAAAACCACAAACGTTATGTTTTGTGCCCAGTGAAAAATGGGCCCAGGACATGAATAGATAATTTACTAATGATGACATCTAGCTGGCTAACAATCATGAAGAAGTGCTCATGACCATTATCCATAGAGAAATACAAATCAAAACAATGTGACATGCCATCTCAAACCAATACTCTTAATAAATGGGGGAAACACACACGCACAAACACACATATGCACACACAAAAGAAAAGAATAAGTCCTGGAGAGGATGTGGAAAGATTGCAATGCCCAGACATTTAGAGGGATTGCAGAATTGCATAGACACTGTGGAAAACAGTACCGTGCTTCTTTAAACAACTGTAAACTAAATACCCTACTCAATTTAGTTTATACCTAGAGAAATTAAGAACAAATTTGATTGCATCCATACACACCAGTGTTGACTGCAGCAATTCTAAAAGAGCAAAAAGACAGAAACAGTTGTCTGTACAGGAATGTATAGATAAATGCTGTCCATACTCACAATGGAACATTGCACATCTCTGGAAAGAAATGAGAGTGTCAAATGCCTCCTGACATGGACAAAAGTGGAAGATAATATGCTCACAAAGTCAATCAATCCCATAAAGATACATAATTCACGACACCATTTTTAAAAATGCAAAAGGTAATAGTCTTTGAAAGCTATGATAAGAGTGAAGGGAGCAATAAAGAAAAGAATGATGGGAAGGGAAAAAGGAAAATTAGGAAAAGGTAAAAAGAGAGAGAAGAAATTGAAGGCCACCAAATTTCATAACATGCATTGCAGTCAAGATTCTCCATCATAGCTACCCTGTAGGATGGAGTAGGGCAGTTATCTTTAGGGAAACAGATTTCAAAATCTTTCTTTGATGGTGAAGCTGATGGGCTTGTCCCTTTCACCACTATGCTCCTATGTGGCCCAGGGTGAGACATGAAGTGAAGCGTCCTCCCTGGGTGCTCCCTGCTGCCCTCCTGATCAAAGTGGAGGGAGGGCCAGTCCTCCATGCCCAGGTAGCCTTGGGAGATATCCTTGACCAGGAAAATGTAACTGTGTTCACAGAGACTGAACTTCCAAGTGATAGCCCACTGTGTACACAGAGGTTGCTTGCACAGATTTCATTCCCTTGGTCTGTGCCCTGGACCTTATGAGTCAGTCCCTAGGGTGAGGTGGGGTGGGGGAAGTTTGAAAAAGCAGAAAACAATAAAAGATAATTTAAGAGTAAGACACAAATGAATATAGAGATGCTGGACTGATGGACCAGAGGTGGTAGTAGGATATACAAGGTCAAAGTGGTTCTCCAGATGGGTGTGGCTGATTCAGGTTACACATGGAAGAAAAACAGCAAGACTGTTTTTCAGACAAGAGGTGGAGTCAAAAGAACCTGGTACAGGGTGGAAGGAGGGAAGACTGATTCAGAACAGTGTGCATCAGGAAAGATGAGGATTGGTGGGGGAGGAACGTGCATTCTGCTTCCATAATAGCCCTGGGGTTGATCTAGACTCCTGCTTTGTTTACTTTAACATCCAGCAAGAATCCATATGAGTGCCAAATATAAAGATTTTAAATGTGATTGAAAAACATGACTTACTTTTTCATGAGTTAGATCTGTACTAATTGTAGAAAATGTTATTATGACCGAAAATGAAATATGCTTAATATAATGAAATGAAAGTGAGTGTGGGAGGCAAAGCAGAAAAAATGCCTTATGGCTTTTTCACTATTCTTTTTATTTGATGAAGGCATGGAGTTTCATTGTCCTTCATTGAGCATAATTAGACAAAATGGAAAATAGATTATAGTGTTAGTTTTATTTTTATAGATAAGAGCTCTAGTTTAGAGAAGAAAAGTTTAGAGAAGAAACAAACAAATGTATTAATAATCAAAAGGCCAGGGGAATTTCAAGTTGAAATGAAATTGCTTTGTGACTTATACTCTAGTACCCCCCCTCCTGTGCGTGCACACACACACACACAGACACACACACCACTCTCTCACATACATGGACATCATCACAGTGTCACACCAACTACAACTACCTGATCCTACTCCCCATAATCATCAACAGCTGGCTTATCCTTAAAAATTTACTCAGCAAAACCATTTTGTTCTGTATAATTTCACTCCAATTACCATGAAGATTTTTGTAAGGGGAAAAGAAAAATATATTGTCATGAAATCTGATCTCTCTAAAGACTCAGGCCCCTATCTACATGCCTACCTCAATTTCAACCATGGTAATTTTCTTTCCTTTCTTCTTTTCTCCATGAAACCAAGGTCAGAAGAAGTCCTCATCTCGCTTACTGATGTTCTCCCAGAAAGTAACGTAAAGGCAGACATATAGCAAATGCTTAAAATATGGTAACTGAACACATTTTAGTGGAATAAAAGGTAGTTAGCGTACTCATAATGACACATTTCTCAATAGCCTGACATTGACAAAGGGTTGGTGTGTTTATTTAGAAAGCTTTCTCATGATAAGTCTTTATATCATAAATGTGAACATTACTCTAGCATAATTATCTGTTAGCCATCATCTAAATATATTACTGTTGAATTTAATGCTTCCCCACCTTTTTATTAGTATGTTTTATAGCTAACTCTCACCTGTGAATTATTCATAATATATTATAAGTGGGTAAGGCAATTGACCTTATCTGCATTAAGCACCCATAGCCTACCTTGTAATAGTGAATTCTTAGATGTGGCACATTATTTAAGAGCAATGCCTTTCAATCAGTTTGACAATATATTATGGCTTAACAAGTTTATTTGATTCTATATTTCACAATTTTGCAAGCTAATTTTCTTCTGTCCTAGACCCAAATCAAAGTCTGCTTATAATGGGGGGGAAAGTGGTTGGCTGAGAAGTAGATGAACTCACCATCATTCAGAGGTCTTGTAGGACTTACAAATTAAAGTATGTGGACCAGTGAAAAATATTCTGATTGGCTAACAAGTGTAAGTTCTTGTAATTGACTATTTTTCATTAAATCATGAAGGACATCCTCAGGATGCTTTCATGTGTGCACTTTTTTTTTCATGTGTCCACTTTTTTTTATGGGCATCACTGCCTCTGGTGGTCGTGGGCCCTACCCAGTGCCGCTCCTGAGAGCCGCCGCTGGATTTGAACTGCCAAGCCCGCGGGCTGCAATTCCGCACTCAATCACTTACGCCACAGGGGCTCAGCCCCATGTGTCCACTTTTTAAAGAACTGTTAATCTACTTTCAATAACATTTTCCCTGAAAAAAAAAAAGGTTTATTCTTCCTCGTTTACTTCTCAATAGTCATAAGTTGCCTTCTCAGAAAGGGAAGCTGAGCCAGGGCAATGTGGAGTCCAACTCAGACCTTGGGGAAACATTTTCACAATGCCAAATACTGCAGAGTTGAGAGATCTTTAACTCTTTGCCCCTAGATATAACAATTGTTGGCTGAAGGCATAAACCTGAACTGAATGTATTTCTAATCATGCTGGGCATGTGCCTTTCCTCTGGGTCAACTATGTCCCTATCCAGCTTTTTTTAAAGCAGTATTGATCTTGGAACTCCAACCATTCTGGCTGCCTCAGGAGCCCATCTGCCCTCCCCAACTCTGTCTTGATTTACATTTTCCCTCAGTGTTTTCTTAATCATCTTGTTTTTGACAATGTCCTAGATCAGACCTGCGCTTCTCTGATTTCCGCTGTGGCACTGGGCTATCACCTCACTTCAGCCTCTCCCCTCACATGCATTTAGCTGTACTTGAGAATTCTAAAACACCAGTCGAACCATATCACTTCACTGCTCCAGCCAGTCCCAACTTCTCAAATGCTTTTAAGAGTTTGCCTGCTTAAGAAAAGGAATAAGACGACAGTGACAAAATTATGCAAGACATTTCAAAAGATCACGGCCAAACCCTGATATGGTTGCTTTTAAAGGAGAAGAAAAAGAAGAAAGAAATTCAAATTCTTCATTCGTTGCTGGTTATAATGTAAAATGGAGCTAGCACAGGTGCATAGTGGATGACAACACCTCATCTTACTCCCATACACTGCTACTATTGTCTCTGAAACTCATAGACTCCATGGCAGGGAGAAAATAAGTCAGACACAAAGGTCAAATATTATGTGATACCATCTATGTCATATGCAACACAGACAGCTGCATAGATGACAAAGTCTAGCAGGGGTCCAGAGGTGGGTGAAAGAGAGAAGGCAGACGACTGTTTGAGGGATACCTAGTTTCTCTTCAGGGTGATGAAAAATTTAGAGGTGCAAGGAGGTGGTTGTTGTACAACATGGTGAATTTAATATCACTTAATTGGATGCATTAGAAATGGTAGCAATGACAAGTACTATACTTTATACCTTTTGACATGATTGAAAAGCAAAGCAAAAGTAAAAGTAATTGTCACTGTATAAAAAAAAAGGTGGTGCAGTGGTTATGTGTTGAGCTGTGAAGCTCCTGGTGCACAGTTCAAAGCTACCAGCAGTTCTGTGGGAGAAAGACTGGGATTTCCACTCCTGGAGCAGTTTCAGTCTTGGGAACCCATGGGGGGGGGGTCACTATGAGCCATTTAAAAACGACGAGACATCACTATCGCTAGTCCCATTATTGGACTAGGCATAAGACAGGCTATCGGCTTCCTCAGAAGTAAAAATTTATTAAGAAAGTTCAAAAGTCAAAAATATCTAACCTGCTTTTTATCAAACATAGTTAGATAATTTTATGCCGGGGCTATGTCTGTCATTCAGGTCACAGCCTTATGGTTCTTCCCTAAGGGCATGGCTTTCTTAGAAGGAGGGCTCTGGGAACTGACTGTCCTCACTCTCCCCTTTCACCTTCCTGCTTCCTGGGACTGGGTCCCTGAGCCCTCAGAGTTGTAGACACCCAGCCATGTTTCCCCTGACCTTGGAGCCACAGGACTCCCCACCCATAGGCCTGTGATCTTCCTGCATTTGGCATCACTGCATGTGACTGCGCGAATCAGAAGAGGGACTTGCCAACTAGTATCAGATTTAAGGACTTGAGTTGGATTGGGTGAGGACACTTTCTTGATTATATAATCACTTCTTGATATAAAACTCTTTATTAACAGAGTGTCAGGGGCGAGGTCTTCTTCTTCAACAGTCGAACACACTCATGAACATAACTGTACAGTTGGACCCCATTATTCCAAATTGATGCTATGAAATTGTAACCAAACAGATTCCTCTGTGTTTAAATAAAAAATTGATAAGAAGACCTACTTCTGTATAAAAGCAAACAGGGTAATCAACATGAACTCACTAAGGAGACCTGATGTGTCTCAATATTTCCACACCTACTCTGCATGGTTAAGCAGCCCTCTTGGTAATGTTGGGTAAGCAGTGGACTGCTAAAAACAAAGGCAGTAATTCAAACCCACCAGGCTACCTTCAGAAAAATACTGTGTTGTCTGCTTCTGTGCAGTTTCAGGAGCCCTACAGAACTGTGCTTCTCAACCTTCCTAATGTGTGACCCTTTACTACAATTCTTCATGTCGTGGTGACCACCAGCTATAAAAGTATTTCCATTGCTACTTCATAACTGCAATCTTGCTACTGTTATGAATTGGGGAACCCCTGTGAAAGGGTTATTCAACCCCCAAAGAGGTCATGACCCACAGGTTGAGAACTGCTTCCTCAGGGGAATGCTCTAAGTTAGAAGATGTGTGTGTATGTGTATGCGTGTGTGTGTGTGTGTGTGGTTACTAATAGTTACACATGACTAACCTGTATTCATGCAAATAAAGAATGTATTTCCAAAAGAGAGAGCATTCACTTTCTGTAATCTGATGAGTTCTTCCTGCCTAATCCATGGGTGTCACTTTCTGTAATCTGATGAGTTCTTCCTGCCTAATCCATGGGTGTCTCTGAAGCTCCCATGATCAGGAAGCATCCATCGTTCAGAATGTAGAAATTACTTCCAATGACTACCAACCCTATATTATATCAATATTATAAGCACTCAAGGGAAAAACTTAAAGAAATTATAAATGCAAGTGAAAAGGAAACCCAGGAACCACAATGAAAAGTCAAGAGCTGTGTATTTCAGTTATTAAAGGAAAAAAAAGATAATATTTACAAGGTCCTAGAGAGTATTAAACATATTTAATGGGCTGCTTAGTTAACTGTTCAGGAAAGTCTGGTTTAATTGCATGATCTTTAAGTAAAGGTTGGTGTATTCTACAGAGTTTGATAGCCAAGTGGTCACCCAAACTGTGTGGTTTATGAAGGACAGAGATAAACCAAGTTCTCTCTCTCTCTCTTTCTCTCTCTCTCTCTCTCTCTCTCTCTCTCACACACACACACACACACGCACACACACACACACGTTCATGTGGGCACACATGCAAGTAAGGAGTTAAGTCATGGTTTTATTAAACCAGAGTCGCTTCTGAAGAAATGAAGCAGATCCCTCTGAAGAGTTAAAAAGGACACTTATGCATCAATAAGATATGTTTTGTTCCAGGAGCAAAACTGGTTTCCCTTGCAAGTTGACAAAGGAAACTTTCTAGGGCAACAGCTTCTCGTTTTTACATAGCACTTACAAATGGACAGGGGGTGCTGTTCTGCAGAGGGTCAAGCAGCTTTTTAATTCGAGGCTCAGTTCATCCTTGGGTCTCAGACATCATTTCTATCAGTTTTGTCTGGGCTGCTGCTCCGGGCTGCCATGTCTCAGACTTATCTTTGAGTACAGACCTGGTCCAGGATTCCCACTAGAGCCTGGCTTCAAGGGTAAGGTGTTTACCAAGCCAGTTTTCTCTGAGACCTTCAATGGTCACATGTTTCACAGGGTCCTTTGTTCATTGCCTCCACAGTCAGGACAGAAGGCCCTGTTCTGTCCGTGTCTCTTTTCAAAGTAGATAGAATACACAGAACCACCTGTACCTACACCAGCCGATGCACTTGTTATAACAAAGTCCTTGGACTTTTCCACATAAGAGTTGGGGTGAGACATTTTGAATAAGCGCCCTGTTTGAATGACACTGATACAGAACACTCTTTTAGCTTGTACTGGAGCTTAAATTTTGAGCATTAAGTTTGTAGAGGGCTTTGGGTTTAGTGGGAGCCCTAAATCAGTGTTTGAGTCTCCACACAGATTGTGTCTCCATTGAGCTCTTTTTGACTATCCACAGGCAATGTGAAAACTCTACCCTCAGACAAAGTGTGCTTAATGATAGATTATCATCCCTACCAGTTAGCCTGGGGAAGGAGAGGCAAGTCCACAGAAACTTGCTAGATTGAGCCTTTGATGAAATATGCGGTGCTAGGGCACTTAACGATGTCTCATCACCTGACTTTCTTGATTAGAGAGTCCTAAAGCCATCTTGTAAATTTTTCTAATCTATTAATAGTGTCTACATCCCAGTCATGGTCACTTTTCTGAGTGTACAACCTAGCCTGCAACAGTCATAAACTGCTCTTATGCCAATCATGATTTTGTGATAGTTCCTTTTTTCTGAGGAAGCCGTATGGCTATGAATCCTTGGACATGATTATGACTTCATGCTGATGATGGCATTTTCATTCAGATGGCTTCCCATTTTCTTGTCTTTGCAAAGATGTTTTATTCTGTCCTGTAGGGTCAATTTGAGTTGGAATTGACTTCATGGTAGTGGATTCCATGAGTTGTCTTGTCTTTCCGACTTAATGAAGGGGACTTTTAAAATCAAATTTGAATTAGAGACTTCTTTCTCCTATAACATTTTCTTTTGTTTCCCCTCAGGCTCCAGCTACCTAACTGGAAGGTGGTTAGACCCAGAAGAAACTTAGGCACTAACTCAGCCAATTCCTATCCTATTACCTGATCTCTTCCTGCATTGCAAAATCGAGGAATAACATTATCTGTGATTCAAATATATCAATTTCTAAAGTTTTACAGCTGTATTTTCCAATACTAACCGTGCATAGCTATTTAAACTTAAATGTAAATTGAGGAAAATGAAATAGGAGAAACAAATTCTGCAAATTCTTCAAAACGCTCACAATTAACATTTTCATCACCCAGTGCAAGATGTTCTGGTGGTGCAGCATGTTAAGCAATAGGCTGCTAACTGAAAGGTCCACGTTCAATCCCACCAACCCCCCTGTGGGAGAAAAAGTGAAGTTGTGGTCTAGTAGAGGTTCATATTTGTGGAAAACCCAAAGGTAACAGTTCTGTTTGGAAGACTCAGCTGATTCAAGTAAATGGCAGTGTGTGTGGTTGTTTGGTTTAGTAGAATGTAGACATCATAGCTATAGACTATCTGTCACTACGATAAATTCTATTAGACTGGAGTAGATAAGTTATTTGGAGTTTAAAAAATGCACTTAACTGCTACCTAGAAATCAATAAGTGTCTAATTATTTCTCATAATTTAAAAATGCTTATAATGATATTATTTTCTGGCATTCAGTCCATTCCAATGTGTGTACGGATCACAGATTGGAACAGTCTCCCTGAGCATGCAGAGGCCACGTCTTTTCTCCAGTGAAGCACCCAGTGGGTTCAAATCAACGATCTCTCATTTGGCAGCAAAACACTAAACCACTGCGCGCAACAGGCATCCTTAAAAGTTTTATCCATTTCAATGATGATGTCTATTGACTGTCATCGAGCCAACGTTGGCTCATAGCGACCCCTTGGGGATTTCTGAAATGGTAATTGTTTTCGTTAGGGGACAGGCCAGTCTTTCTCCTGTGGAGTTGCTGGGGGTTTCAAACTGCTGATCCCAGGCCAGCGCATAGCCACCGCATCACCAGGACACGTTCATCTATTTCATACAAGAGGTTTGAAGCTTAAAAACATGGATCACCTATCGCTGTATGACAGGTTACACAGATCCAAAAATGGGTGTGAAGAATGTTATATTTCTTAGACTAATAGGAATGGAATGAGTCTCTGCTAGATAATTCTTTACCATATCCTGCTTACATTTATCACACAGGTGCAATCAGATGGCGGCTAATGTTGGCATGCACCAAATGGCCTCACCACCTTGTCTGGTACCATGGCAGAACTTGGTCTTATCCAAGACATGGGCAAAACTCACATTCTTTCTTTCTCTCTCCATTCTCTCTTCCTTTGGCAAGTGGGACAGCTTTGACAAGTATTTATCTCATTCATTAAGTCCCATACTCGCAGAATGGTATCTCTTGTCTTTGCAATTTGCAGAAATCTGATGTACCACAGCACTAATTTGCTTCTAGTCATGATAAAGACTGTGTTCGCATAAGTGTCATTCTATCTTTCAGATATTTACTAATTTGTGGAACTTCTTCTTCAAGTCTGTTGCTCTCAAATATATAAATTTCTTGAGGTAACTGATTATATTCTTAATATCTAGTATCCATCTACTCCTCCCCAACTCCCAGCACTTAGCTGAGTACTATGTTCACATTAAGCCTTTAATAAATAAAATATTGAATCGAATCTTTCCAGTCTAGACACCATTGACTTTCAATTTCTAATGGAGGTAGTGTAGTATAATAACCTTCAGAGTTAGATAGGCCAAGTTTTAAATATCAGATCCAACATTCTGTTACATCACATTACTTCCAAAACAATTGTGAGCTACTGATGAAATTGTGGAGATGACATAAATCCATCAAAAGTTAATTGTAGCACAATGTAAAAGCAACAACAAAAAAGTACAGGACAACAACAGCAAAAATATGGACTCAGAAATAATGACATGATGTTTCCAGCTTATATAACTATCTTCTGACAGAGATAATATCGCACACACACACACACACATACTTACATTAGATATTAGATGTCTCTGTGCTCTTCAAAAGCATCACCCAGGGAGATAAATATGCAAATGAAGAATGCCTAAAATTGCACTTATTTTAAAAGCCTTACTTGTAAGCAGTGCAATTTACTATACTGAAAATCCTGACTTTAGTGATTCAGGATTGAATACCATAAAACTGCTTTTGTTGGCAGTGAAAATATTTTCACTACCTCAAGTCATCACAAACAGCAAATGTAACAATTTTTCTTACAATGAAGAGATGCTGGGATACTCAGACTCCTGACCTACCAGGGGGGAAAAATTTATCAGCTGTTGTAGTTTTGACACAAATATTTCTATAGGTGATTGAGATGATCTATGAGGATACTAAGAAATAAAGTGCAAGCAGAAATAAGCCATTTTGCAGTATTTATTCTGCACAAGCCTCAACAGAGCGAAGAAGGTAAGATCTGAGATAGGGAAATGGAAATAATACATCTTCTTTAATTTGTAAGAAAGGCCACAGAGAATGAACCCAGAAGTTGAGCTGAGTAGCGGAAATGGAAAGGCATATCAGAGGAGACTGGCCTCAGAGGAGGCCCTGGAGCTCAGGTAATTTACATTTCGAGAAGCTTTAGTAACCACTTTGAATGCCATAGACCTGATAAGTTAGTTAGTTGTTAGTTAGATAGGAATTTGAATACTGTTACCAATTGAATGAGCCAATTTGTGTACCTCAAAGGTTACTTAGAAGAGTACACCAAACAAGTTTGTCTCACTATGCTACATATGAGGGGAGCTAATAAAGAGGATTTATTAAATAATCAAGAGGCTTTATTACCAATTTGAATTCTGTCAATCTGATAAATTAGTTAGGAATTTGAATACTTTGTACCAATTTGAATTAGCCCATTTGAATCCTCAATGTTTGATTAGGAAAGCATCCCAAGTGAGTTTTCCTATCTATGTCAGAAATAGGGGGCTAGATGAAGAAGACCAAAGAAAATAATGTCATAGCAATAAAGTCTACTATTTGCAACCATAGTAACCCCTGGTTGTTAATAGTCTATTGCTGGGGTCAGATGTCTGTGGATCTGAAGCCCACCTTCAACACTTCTGGTTAAGTGTCTTTAGGCAAATATCTAACCTCCCAGCTCTCGGTATTCCATAACACCAGTTCTCTCCTTATGACTTTGTTTGGTGAGGGAAACAGCATATGAATATAAATTGCTAGTGCACTGCCTGCCTCCGCCACTTAGTGAGGGTTCAGTAAGTGTGACCTACAGTTAATAGTAGCATAGACTCTTCCGATTTAATCATTGTGATTAAACCACTCTTCCAGATAGTATTATTTATCACTCTATACCTCTAAAGAGAGAACACTTCAAAATAGAGGCAAATAAACTTTCTAAGGCCGAAGAACTATAACATAGCCTATTTAATTACAAAGACCATTCTATTGGCCAGTATACTCAACAGATTTTCAAGCTGGAAGAACTTTCCTTTCCAGTCTATTAGAAAAGGATAGTTCAAAATAAATGAATAAAGGCCAGTTCTCCTCATGGAAAAACATAAACCAAAACCAATGTGTTGTGTCAAGCATGAGGTTTTTAGATGTCAACACATTAAACATTCAGTAACTACTTGAAAATGATGGAATAGTTCAAAGAAACAGGCTTTGTCACTTGCATTGCAATATCCTGCTTTTAGCACACACTCTAGGGCTGCTGGCCTTTCCTTGAAACCTTGGGTTTGCCCAAGGAAAAGGCGTCTGTGTGGGAGGACTACACTTAGAACAGCTTTTGGGCTGCGCTTGAGTAGCCACCAGCTACATCCATCACAGGCTGATCGCCCAGGCAATGCAGAGAGCATCTGTTCATACATTTCACTTCTGCTTCCTTTCCTCAACCGAGCTTCTCAAGTATTACAGCTGGTCTAATAGTCCATAATAGTTTGCTAATTTACCTATTAATTTTGGAAATGGCCTGTTTCACAGAAGATAAAACCTATCACCATTACATTCGTCAGCACAAGCTGGTTAGACAGATCCTCAATCCTTGTGCATAGAAAAACAATTAATTGTACAAGGCGGTATTTCACCATGTACTACTATCCCATTCACTGGTAGATGGAGTGATTATGTAGTCAACAAGGTAAGGTGAGAAATCCCTCAATTAAAGCTAGCCACCCAAAATTTTGGAGGGTTGACTAGAGGCCTATATTTTGGCCCTCTTTTTTCTATGCAGCTAAATTCAAGATATGCCATGAATTCAGGAAGCCCATAATATTTTGGTCATTAGATATATGTGCCTTGTAGGCATAGATATTAAAATCCCTTTCTATTTCTTTTTCAGGTTGTGTCTGCCTTATTTAAATTGACTAATAAACTTGGAATAGCACCTGAAGGTCAGGCAACAACACCTTGATCAATAGAAAGCAGAATAACGAGAGCAATGCCACCCTTGCTTCTGGTAACTAGCGGGACAAAATATGAACTTTCATAAAATAATTGAGAATGTCCCAAGGTGTTTTTCTTTGGGGGGGGGCACCCCTGCCCTCTGGTGGTGGTGGGAGTTACCCAGCACTGCTCCTGAGAGCCGCTGCTGTATTTGAACCGCCAAGCCTGCAGGCCGCAGTCCCGTACTCAATTACTTACACCAGCGGGGCTCAGTGAGAATGTTCCAAGGTTTATTTGTTAAGGAACCTGCAAAGAATGCACCAAGCAGTCTTAAGTACGCATGTACCAATTGTAGAAGGAAAACTAGAAACACCGATGGCCCATAGCTGATGCTTCTATCAGCCGTGTACTGTTTGCAATGACTGAGGGGTTATTTAGATTACTTAACAGGAATGTTGAGATCTTTGCTTTAGAATTTTGGAAAAGGTTGATCGTATTCTAAGTAAGTGTCCTTAAATGAAAACAAATACTCGAAACACAGACAGCAATGCCCTTACCATTACCTTCCACAAAAACTAACAAAACTGTTTTAAATAAGAACATTTTATGGTGAATCTTGAAATCATTTGAATTTTAGCAAATATTTACAGTTACTGCAATGATTTAGTTCATCATCGTACCTTGCATCCTATTTTTCAATCCCTTACTAACTAAGGCCCTTTTCTGTACAAACAAAGATATAGAGCAGTCCAAAGCAGCCTAGACACTCACACATTCAAAATAATAAAATCGGCAGCTCTTTCAAAATGGCAGAATGAGTACTTGAGTGAGCTGATTTTTCCTCTAGCAGTGAAAATACAGAAAGACAACTAAAAGACATCTAGAAATTAGTCAAAGCAAGAGGACAACTGGAAATCACCACCCCTAATGTGTTAGAGCTTAACTTCTGAGCACTCCATTTAGAGACGGCGATCGATGAGGTGAAAATTCACAGTCTACTTGCAGAGTTCCCTCATAGATTAAGTCTCTATTGAATTCCTTCTCATCATATGACAATGACTTTAATAATCTTGTCCTCAGCTGAGTACATTGTGAAGTACCTTTTCCCCTCTTCAGCCAGTCAAGGGAGGGGCAGTGTCTCAGGGAATTATTTGGATGTGCCCTTGGTATATCCACCGACCTGGGGGCAGTTCAAGGGGTAGCATGGTCGTGCTCATGAGTCACGCTCTATCAGTCTTGCCCTGACGATCTTGATTGGAAAACCCTGGTTCCAACTGATTCTATTCGTCAATAAATTTCTGTTAACACTCTGTCATGTGACTTTCTGATATTTTAAACAAATAGGTAGTAACAAGAAGTGCATCAATAAGCCCAGTAACACCAACAGGCTTGTGTGTGTTGAGAAATGTGATGCTGTAGTTTGGTGGTGGGGGTGAGGTGGGGCTTGGTTGTTTTTGGTTTATTTGTTTTTGACAGGGGCAGATCAGGGGCTTCTGCCTTGCCTGCTAAAGGAATGAGTTAAGGATCCTGTGAAAGCAAACCACGAATAAAGGATGCTGTGAAAACTGCCTTGGCAAACATCCCAACTTTAAAGCCAGGCTCTGATGAAAATCCCGACACAGAACTGTGGCTTGAGAGAAACCCGAACAGCTCCCGCTCTGGGTCACCAGAGCGGGAGCTGAAATCACCTGGAAAGAAACTGTGCATGGGACCTAAGGACAGACTGAATAACCAATCAGAAAGTTGCTCGACCAGCAAAACAGACCTTTGATTCCCCATCCCCTTTGAAAGCTCCCCTTTAAAAAGTAGAAACAGTACCCTAGACACCGCTCCTTCTTAGCTCATAAGGGAGACTTGCTTTACGTCCAGACTTAAGTGTATCTTATTTATGCTTAACAAGTTCTCTCTTTGAGAGAAGGGTCCATTTCATTTACTTCGCAGCGATCCTTTTTAATAAGACTGTGGCTTAACCCTGCTGCTATGAGTATACACATATGTGAACAAAGTTTATCTCTGAACCCTTAAAAAATCACACCGGTGTGGAGCTTATTAGTTACCTCATGAATGACAACCTGAGACCAAACTTCACATCTGGGGACTCATCCAGCAGATCAGATCTTCAGAGATAGTAGCTTCTTCTGTCATTCGTCTTCATCATCATGTTTGTGAATGACTCGAGGGCTGAGACATTGGGAAAATAAATTGCTCTCCTACCATCAGCCTTTATATTTTGTTTTGATATGTGCTCTCTCAGTTTCACGCTCTGGTTTTCTCTCTCTTCCTCTCTAAATGATTGAAGAGGCGGGGAAAGGAGGAGAAATCTCTTTCCAGCCCAAGGAAAGACACCACTGCGTCTTGCTTACGAGGCTACGAGGATGAATCCCTGCCCTGTTCAAAGAATCCCAAACTTTCAATGCCATCGAGTCCGTGCTGACTCACAGCGATGTCCTGTGGGTTTCTGGGACTGCAACTAGAAAGCCCAGTCTTTCCCCGGCAGGCCTGCTGCTGGCTTTGCACTGGCAACCATGCAGCCGGCAGCCTAATGCGTCACTGCTATGCCACCTGGACTCCTGTTCAAAGAATAGGATACTAAATTAGATTGCTTAAGAGTCCACATGCCCATGGTCCGAGAAGAGTTCCGTCACATCCAGGGACCAAATCACTTGGTCTCTATTGGCCCGCACCTCTCCCCTGTCAGAGGAGGGTGAAACCGGCTCTGTGAGTAACACCTGGAGAAACCTTCGTACCCCAAAGTAGCATACTCACTGACCCATGGCACGATTGCCTCAGAGGCGATAGAGACATTAGCCTTTTCATGTTTCTGCTTGAACTGAAACTTTCCCTCTCCCAGATTTCTCACGCTTGGTTCCTCCATTTCTGTCAGCCAGATACCCTACAGGGTCTGTTGAATCGTTACTAAGGCAACCAAAAGGGGAGTGCCTATTGCCCTGTGAGTTATACAGAGGCCTTTAGAACCATCACACTGGAAGGCTCCTTTAAAAGCCTACACTGTTTGTGAATGCTCCGAGATTCTGCCAGGGATCGGACTCACTAGCACAAGAGCACCTATTTTCTACCGTTGCAGCCTTTAACAAAGCTCACACTCTACAAATGCCAACTTCTACTAAGATGTTGAGAGCATTGCCTGATACTTGGCATGGGAGATCCATAAGCCTTCCTGTCTTTCTATAGCTGGGAGCATGACCTGGCACACATCAACTAACAGAGTACCTGATATAGGCTATCAATTGTGGAACTCCTTGGGAAGGGGAATCCTCATCAGTGGCTAATTAAACGCTCATGCTGCTGGTGGACATTGGTCTAAATTTACCTATTTCTGCTTACAGTATTATGAAGAAGGTAAGAAGTATCATTCACATCCAACTGCAGGCTTATGCCTAATTCAGGGAATTGAGGTATGGACAAGGGAAGGCAACAGAAAATAGCTAATCTGTAGCATGTAGACCCCACCTGGGGTCTAGGTGGGACCCTCACCTGGGGAAGTGGTGCCTCCAGAAAGAATTAAGAAATCTACCAGAAGCGGCACATCCCTCGCTAGCCTCAAAAGTTGTAGTTTGTAGAAGAGACTTGTCCCTGGTATGCTGGTGCTGAAGACACTTTCCCATTGCCATATTTCATAGAAACAAGGGCCAGCATACTAGGGTCTCATCCCTGTATCCCAGTGCTTAAGACTCATGGCTACCTCCATCCTTTTGTCATTTTTCACAGAAAAGTGACCAAGTGCCACTACCGAACCATGGCCCTGCGAGCTACCTGCTGAAACACTGGGGAAAACACAGACATATCTTTAGATAAACATGAAGCAGAAGATGATGATGTTCTTCTATAACACTGACTGGTCTTTATATCAACTTGGAGAATTCGTGGCTTGGCTAGCCAATGGCTCTCTGATCGACAATGTCGTCTTTCAATTACCTTTGCTGTGTTGAAAGGAGGGCAAGTAGTAAAATATCTTATGGGCAGGGCTTCCTGCTCTCAAAGAACACAAGCACCAGTGTGAAACATCTTCTCTGACAGTCAAATCTCCCAATGAACATCTTCCCTTGGACTTCCCTTTCCCTTCCAGAAGCAGGTTCACAGCTCAGCACCAAGAATATCTTATCCTTCAGGGCCCTTTCTAAGGACCTTGGAGGAGCATGCTGCAGACACCCATCTCTTTCTTTTTGGTGCCATCTGTTTGGCCGAAATTAAAGTTCAAATGAAATTCCATTTAAGTGGAGGACCATTTGAAATTACAGGCACATTTACCTTATAGAAGGAATGAAAGACTTTCAGATTAAACCTGTGAATTATTGAAAATTAGCTGAAGTGGTCCAGGGTCATGAGGAGAGCCCAGTTTTCAGAAATTGCCTTAGTACAGGCAATTAAAAAATTTACCAAGTTAGATCCAGAATCATCTGATGGGAAAATTGATCTAAAGACTGATTATGAATCAGTCTACTGTAGACAGTCACAAACAACTCCATCATAGCTCTATGGAACTCCAAAACAACCAAATGGACTTTTAAAGGCTGCAAGCCTTCGTCCACAGCAAGAGGAATTTAAAGGAGGACAAGAAAGAACACCCACAATCTAGAACGATTGGAGCTGCTGTTGAGGTCAAAGTCAGCTCTCAGTCTCTTCAGCGTGATGGTTCAACCCTTCCCACATGAGCCTCATGCTGGGTAGTCTGCTATGACTCTGGAAACTTGGTCATATCAAATGAGTGTCCCTAAGTGGATCGTCCCAAAACACGAGTTTGGGAGGGACACCTTCCTTCTCCTCCCCCACCCCCACCCCCAGCTCCATGCCTACACAGGACTCCTGGATACCAAGTTCCTGAGCGCCCTAAGAGGATTTTGGAGGTGAAAGAGTATGTAGATCAATGGGCTGTTTAGCCCCTTCTGGGAACAGCAGTGACATAAAATGTAAGGAGCCACATTCATGTGTAGGTATTGCTAGGAAGTCCATTCACTTCGGGCTGGACAGAGAGGCGAGCTGTTTATTTAGTACTAAAATCATTTGGTGGCCTTTGACTTCCTCCTTCCTCTATACTGTTGGCATTAACAGGCTGCCAACTAAGAGGTTTCTTCCCTCACCTTTGCCCTGAACCCGGGAGGATTCTTTATTCTCACATCAACTTTTAATTGTTTCTGCATCCCCCGCTGTGCTTTAGAAAAGATATTTTTAAAATTGAAATTAGAGCTCAGAAGACTTTAACACCTGTTCCTATAGCTCTTATGAGAACTAAACCCTCCCTTCATTTCATCTCAAAGGTGTATCACCATTAAAGATCATCTATAGCAGGATCTGTTCCAAACAGGCATGAAGAAACTCAACTGAGGCAAGCTATTTAAACATATGTACTCTAGATATGGGGAAAGGACAGCAAGGTTTACTAGACTATGGCCAGAAAGTAACTACAAGATCACTAAAGCCGTTAAGACCAAATATAAGAGAGACCTAAATAAGGGGGTTATGTACTCCCAATGCAATGAAAGTCCAAGTACATCTTGTCAATCAAAGTCAAAACAACCTCTAGATGATGTCAACTAGACAGAGAGAGACTTTTTACTGTAACTCTCCCTAATGCTTGGAATCCTCTTTAAAAGCAAAAAAACATGAACAGAAACATTGACTAGATTTAACTCCTGCAGCTGGAAGAGGCATCTGCTCCTTTTCTTCCCTTCACAAACAGTGGTTTCTGCCCTAATGCTGGTTGTGAGTCAGAGAAAAGAGGCAAGAAAAGAATTCCTCTGAAACAACTTACTCCTGTGCTGATGTTTAGTGAAAAGTTATGACATTTAAACATTCAGAGAGTTAATAACTTGTAATGTGAAAATTAGCAGGAGATAAGAATTTAAGCAAATACAGAAAGTTGCAGAATAAGTTGCAGATAGAGGAGGAATGAGATAGAAAGAAAAAAAAGTTCTGTTGTTCTATTACAGAATATTTGATTATGCTGGAATATGAAAGATTATAAAAGAAACTTGAAGATATGCATGAAGTTATTTAGAGGGACGTTAATGAGAAAGGAGTGAATGCATTTATAACAAGGGAAGGGTTACAGTTTAAGAAAAATGAAGCGTGGTACGAATTGATCCTCACTAACTGTTGTAACTTGTCTTTTCTTAAAACTGAACAAGGGAAATGGAGAAAAGTAAATTAGCCATATAGTTTCAGTTGACTCATGAAAAGCCTTTTCTCTCAGAAACAGAGAGATAGGCAATTCATGCAGACTCTAAAGATGACATCTGAATTCTAGTGCGTGTGAGCAGCAGAAAGAATAAACCCCGCACATATTTCAAGGGGCAACTCAACTTCATTCCTATACCAACAGATGATCTCAAATCCATGTCATTTTTTACCTCCTTCTCTCAGTATTTGACAGCTTAAGATGAACTACTAAAATGGCTTATTCAAGTTTTCCCTACCACTTTCTCAGATCACTGGCATCAGAGAAAAATGCTTGTCATAAATCTGTCTTTGCTCTTTAGCTCAGTAGAAACATACTTCATGAATCCATACCTTTCAGGTTAATTTCCTGATCTGGTTTTTACCCTATTTAAGGGCCTTGCTTTCAAGAACCCTAGCACTGATTTTTGGGTCAATGCCTTTTTGACACCCTGATGAAGTTTGTGTCTTCCAGGATTCAGCAGTTTCCCACAAAGAGGATAAATATGAGTAGATATCGGCCAGTCTTTTTTAATGAGGCATTGATCAGCCTGCAGCAACCCTCCATGAAGGAGAGTGGTCCCTGCTGGATGACTACTCTTCCATCACAGGGAGAGCGCGAAAGAACAGGGTCAGAAAGAGACCAGACTCATAGGACCAGGATGCCCCCTTATCAGCAGGAAGTAGCTAGATTGGTCTGTGTGCCATTCCCCAAAGAATTAAGGGTCCTGCTCCCTTCAGCAGGAAATGACAGGGACAGAACTAAGGCTTCTGCCCTGTCTGCTAAGAAAATGAGCAAAGGAACCTGTTAAAACAAGCCACAAAGGACCCTGTGAGAAGAGGCTAGGTAAACATCATAACCTTGAAGATAGGCCGTGGTGAAAGTCCTGACACAAAACGGCAGTTGGAGATAAATTTAAACAACAAGCTGACCCAGAGCTAGAGCTGAGGTAAGATGGGAAAAAAAATGTGCAGGGGAACCCAAGGACAGAGTGAGTAACTAATTAGAAAGTTGCTTGACCATCTGCAGAGCTGAGACTTTAACCCCCTTTGACAGTATCTTTTAGAAATTAGAAAATTTCCCTTGGACAACATTCCTTCTCAGCTTGAGAGAGAGGCCCACTTCATTTCTTTGGAAGAGACTCTGTGTTGTAATACCACTGTGGCTTGATAACTACTTGTGTATGTGAACAAGTTTAGTCTCTGGATCCTGACAGACCACATGGGTATGGAGCTTGCTAGTTCTCCAGTGGACAGGAGTTTAGGACTGAACGTCACATATTTCACATTATTTAATATACTGTGTTTGAATAAACAGTTGCAAAACATGCAAAGAAAGAAGACATTCTGTCACATGTTAGATGCAGCTGTTCTCAACCTGTGGGTCATGACCACTTTGGTGGTGGTGGTGGTGGGGGTGGTCAAATGACCCTTTCACAGGGGCCAACTGATTCATAACAGTAGCAAAATTTTAGTTATGAAATAGCAATGAAAAAATAGGATGGTGGTGGAGGAGGCAGTGACCACAACACGAGGAAACCTATTAAAGAGTTGCAGCTTGAGAACCACTGTGCTAGAAATAAGTGGTCAGCAAAAAAGAAAATATCCTCACTGCCACTCAGATTTTGGACCTCGCAGATATGAAGCTACTGCCCTAAGGGATTCCCCAACCACCGTATCTGTATCTGGTAACCAGGATATCTAATCATATGTATGGAAAGTGTTATGCTAATCCACTATGCTAGGCTTGGTGCAAGTCTGTAGAAATATAGCAAGAAAAAAGAAATCAATGTCAAAGGGAGGGGAGAGAACAAGATTGAGAGAAAAAGCACCTCAGAGCTCCTAAAGAGAGGCAGGGAGAGCTGCACTGAGTGTCTGAGCTACCTTCCCAGAACTCCCCTTGGGGTTTGGATGAGATGCATGGACTGAGGCGGACCTGTTGTTTTCCTTCCTCTCCTGCCAGGGAGAAGGGAGCTGTGCCCATGGTGGGTATGGTCAAGGGCCGGAAGTGGCAGGAAAGGGAATCATCATGCCATTGAGGGAAACACGGCAATAACCTAAGAGTTGGACCAGTAGGCGGAGCAGCTGAACACATGTAAACAGCTGAATGAGAAACAAATATAGAACGTGTGCAAAAAGGGTAAGGAAATGTCAACAAGAAAAATCAAATGTGCAAGAGGTCTGTCTGTTGCCCTGCTACCATTTGTGGAGCTGTTTCATGATCCCATGGAACTCTTTAGAATTAGTGGGAAATCACTAGATACACATCATCTATTCATGGGTGACTATGTAGACAAAGGAGGAGTAGAACTGATAGAGAAAACTAGTGCCATTTTTGGAATAAGCATGCCAAACACACCCAGAAACAAGTCTAACTATTGAGATACAAATTTTGCATTGGCCCGTGTAAATGCTTGTACATACCCTCTATGGAATGCTAAGCAACATTAAACACTGACGCTATATCTGTGTGAAATACCACATGACACACTTGAACCTGGAGGATCTCACACTGAGTGGGACTGGCCAAAACCAAAAGGCTAGATGTTGTAAAAACTGCCATTGTAAAAAGTCAAGAGAAGGATTGGATTTTAAAATATTTAAATTTTTACATAATTTAAATTTTGAAAATGATCGAGAAAGAAAATTATAGTCTAAGTTGGGTTGGGTGAAAAAATGTTGAAAACAGGGCAAGCCATTGGGGGTTTGAGGAGGTGCTGAATGCACTACTAATGATACCTAAATTATTAGCAATACTTTCTGTAAACTTTCACCTAATTCACAATAAAGAGTTAAATAAAAAGAGACCATTAGCACAGCTCTAACTTGTATCTTGATTAATTATTTGGGATATATTCTTTTATAAAATCATCTTATTATTTTTTTTGGCATCACTGCCCCCTGGTGGAAGTGGAAGGCCCAGTCTTGCTCCTGGAGAGCTGCTGCTGGATTTGAACGGCCAAGCCAGTGGGCTGCAGTCCCGCACTCAACCATTATGCCACCGGGGCTCAGTCCCAGGATATATTTAGCTTCAGTTTCCTCACCAAATCTCACCAAATCAAAACCACTGCCTCTGCGTTGATTCCACCTCATAGTCGACTGCTTCCAAGACTAAATCTCTCTAGGAACAGATAGCTTCCTCTCCCTCCTGTAGAATGGCTAGTAGATTTAAAGCCAACACCTTGCAATTAGTAGCCCAACAGCTAACTCACAATGCCACTAGAGTTCACTTCCTACTTAGCAAATGACATTCTATAGACACCAGCCAGTTAATAACTCAGCTCATATGCTTAAGGCCTGCCTTTTCCCAGGTTCTTTTGTGTTGCTTACCCCAAAGGTGGCCTCCCAGACCAGAAGGTGAGGCATACCTAGTGTGCTTTGCCAATGCCTGCCTGTCATTCATAGTTTTTGTCCATGATCATTTGTTACTCTAATAAGGTGAATGACAGTGGTAGTTTGTTGCATTCCTGCATAAAATGTGTTTGTGGCAAATACTGCAGCATCCATTGCCCCAAGTGATTTTTAATGATCTATACAACTTAATGTCTTTGTATAGTCAATAAATGAAAAGTAAGTATCTTTCAGGCATTTCTTATATTTAGTCAAGGAATATCTGAATCGCACTGATAGCCTTTATTTGTTATTTCAGTTAGCCAAATAATTGTCTCCTAAATTCCTTAGCAGGGACACTGTTTCCAGAGCTTTGGTAGTTCGTTGAAATATTCCAGTTGGTATGCCACACAATTCTTAGTACCTTTGTTGCAGCCACAATGCCAATTTTTCTCACAAAGGGTCTATCTCTTTTCTGCTGACTTACTAATCCACCAAGCAAAACATCCTCTTACACGGTTGGGTCTCTCTAGTAACATGTCCCAAATATGAGAGATAATGCCTGCCATCCTTGCTGAGGCTCCTTTTGGCTCTATTTCTTTGAAGATAGATTTGTTTTTCTGGTACTTCACAAAACTTTCAATTTTCTTTCCCATTACCGTAACTCAAATTCATCAATTCTTCCCCAGTATCCCTTAGTCATCGTTCAGCTTTCACATGCATATGTGGTGACTGGAAATACCATGTTATTGGTCAGGTATATTTTAGTAATTAAAGTGACAGCTTTTAAGATATATTCTTATATTGGGGGTTCTTATATCTCTTACCACAATCCACACATTCATCCAGTGTGTCAAGCACCTTTGCACACATGCCACCATCATCATTTTTAAAGCATTCTCTTACCACTTGAGCCCCTGCATAAAATGTGTTTGTGGCAAATATTGCAGCATCCATTGTACCAAGTGATTTTTAATGATCTATACAATTTAATGCCTTTTTATAGTTAATAAGAGAAAACTAAGTATCTCTCAGGCACTTTCTATGTTTAGTCAAGAAATATCTGACATTGCATTGATAGCTTTCCCCTTCCCTCATGAACCCTTGAAAGATATAAATTATTATTTCCATATCTTACATCATCCTTCATTGCCTCTCATCTACTTTTCCATTATTTCTTTATAGATTGATCATTGTGATCCATTTTCCTTTTTTCCCCACCCTCTCTTAATCCACCTGGTATCTCTACTCTCCTTGTTGACCCTGAAGGGCTTATCTATCCTGGATTCCCAGGGTTGTGGGCTCTTATCTGTAGCTGTGTGCATGCTCTGGTCTAGAGGAAAGTTGTGTTTCATCGGTGCTATACTGCATCTCTTCTCTGTGACCCCTCTGTGAGGGGATGTCCAATTATCTATACATGGGCTTTGGGTTTCTACTTCATGACCCCTTCTGCCACCATTCACATTGGGTATGATTTTATTCTTGGTCTTAGATGTTTGATACCTGATCCCATGGACACCTCATGATCACACAGGCTTGTGGGCTTTTTTGCTTCTGAGCTATACGGCCACTTATTTATCTCCAAGTCCTTAAGACCCCAGATGCTATATTTTTTGATAGCTGGGCACATCAGTCCTTCTCTCCCCACCTCCTAGACACTCATTGTGTTAGTCCAGGTAGGCTAAAGGAACACATTTCATAGACATGCATATGGATATAAGAAAAGGGTTTATATACAAATGGAATGGAACACTGAGACAGCATCTCAACCCAGTCCAGTTCAAAGTCATAAGTCTGATATTAGCCCATACACCTGATACCAATCTATAATGTCTCCTTCTGAGTCACAAAGTCACAGGTCAGTGGGTTCAGAATCCCGGCGCTGGCAGGGCTCTCCCCATGGCTCCTCACTTCCAGGGCTCAGGGTTCATCGACAGCATCCAGTGGTGGCAGAAGCAACTCATCGCTGGCAGGGGTCTCCATGTGGCCTCTCCAGCTTCAGAGGTCTGGCTCCATCAGGGAAAAGCCGTGTGGCTTCTCTGGCTCCTGAGATACTGCCATCTTGTCTTGTCCATGATTAACTGTCTCTGAGACTAACTCCCAACAACTGGGGAAGATAGCTTTTCATCTTAATGAAGTAAATATTGTGAGATTTCTCAGAAGTCTCAGGAGAAAGCAATGCACACATAGAGGCCACATTGGCTACTCAATGGCTATCTCCAGATTAACAGGCTAGCCTCCAAACCTACATTTCAATCATAAAGTTAACATAAACACATGACTGTCACACTCATTTTGTCTCCAGGGATCGTGTCAGGAAGGTAAGCATCACAGAATGCTGGGTTGTTAGAAGAGAGTGTTATTGTGTTAAGGGAGTACTTGAATTGAGGCTGCAACCTTAATTCTTAAGATATAGATATGGGTAAATCGTTCTAACCCCCTTTCACTGTATATGTATATATATTTACGTATATAATAAAGCAATAACTTTGCTTTTTAACATTTACAAAAGATCTCGTGAGGCAGATAGATTTGCTTCATATAATATGTCCTTTGTGTTTTTGAGCATTGAATTAATATGTTGCTTTGGCTTTGAAACTTGATTGAAGTGGGTCCAAGTAAAATGAAATTCTTCAATCCTTTTCTCTATTTATCATGATGCCCGTTGGTCTGGTTGCCAGCAATTTTGTTTTGCTTACATTGAACTGCAATTCCTGCGGTAGGCTATACTTTGTGATTTTCATCACTAAGTGCTTCAAAGACTCTTCACTTTCAGCAGGCAAATTCTCTTATCTTTAGGTTGTAATGAACCTTCCTCTAACTAGGACATGTTTTTCTTCAGATAGTCTAGTTCTTGGATTATATGCTCAGCATAATGATTGAGTAAATATGTGAAGGGATTCCATTCTGGTGAACACCTCTTATAATGTCAAACCACATATTGTTATTGGCGTTATTGTTAGGTGCCGTTGACTCAGTCCTGGTCCATAGAGACCTTGTGAACAGCAGAGTGACACACCCCCAGTTCTGAGCCATCCTCACAATTGGTCTCTCCTGACATGTCCAAAGTATGTAAGGCCAAGTTCTTGTCCTTTTAATGACTTTCTGATTACTTCATTCATGGTATTCTTGATCTCGTCCTAAACCCATTACATCTATGTCACTAATGCAGTGGTGATCATCCAATTCTTTTGACGATCTTTAAGTTATGTGAATTATATGTCAATGTGTGTGAATTATATGACTTATACATCAGGAAAACTGTTAAAATAAAAAAAAAAGAAATCATTAGTCTTGCAAAATTCTAACATACAAACTCCACCTGAAAGTTCTATTTCTATCAAGGAAGCCATACTTTTAACTACTGATTCATCCATGTTTCCAAATTTCGTAATCTGTAAACTCACTGCCTTTGAGTTGATGCTAATTCATACCGGTCTTAGAGCTGCTGTGGCCCTTTTACCCCATTTAGATAGATCTTGAAATGGTACAATAGTCAAGTCATGCATTCTTTACTGGTGTGGCCAAGATGCACAATACTCAAAGCAGGTATAGGATCAATATTTTTGTTTCATATACTTTGCATCGAAAACTCTATTGAGCCCAGTTCCATACTGATATTCTTTCCTAGTAAAGCTAAACTGCTGTCCTAGTTATTAGTGGGCTACATATCTGGCTGCTGATTCAAGGTCAAAAGGTCAAACCCACTGCTGACTATATGGGGAAAGGTGAGGTGGTTTGCTTGTCCTAAAAATTCACAGCCTTAGAACCCCTAGGCCTCTAGAGAGCAATTCTACTCTAGTTTCTGCGAAGTGAAATCATGGAACTGGGTTTTATTGTTCAATTTTAATAATCCCAGCAGTTATTTTTAGTTTAAAGTTTGGCAATTATCTCAAGGTAATAGTTTCTGGGGTTCACCCAGCATTTATTGCTTCAGAAATCTGGAGCCTCAAAGAAACCAAAGCTCTGTTCTTTAATTTCCTCCTTTTGATTAGGATTTTGCTATCAAAACCTTGAGAAAAATGTTCAGTATTAATAGTTTGATAAGATCCAATTTTTCTTGTCTTGTGGCAAAAGATGCAGTTTCTTCATAGAGATGAGTTTAGTCACACATTCAACAATATTTTCTTATTCAAGGCTCTCTTTCTTTCTCTGCTGCTCTTGGCAAATAGAGAATGATTGTTTCTTGAATGGCTCCTTAAACTTTTGAGAACCCAGGTATTATGTGTGTCAGTCATGTGCTTATGTTAATTTCATGATTGTGATATACGGGTGGAGTCTAGCCTGTTAATCTGGAGATAGCCATTGAGTAGCCAAGGTAGCCTTTGTGTGGGCATGGTCTTTTCCTGAGATTTCTGGGAAAATCTCATGATATTTCCCTCATGGAGATGAGAAGCTATCTCCCTAGTTGTTGGGAGTTAGTCTCAGAGGTGAATCATGGACAAGACAAGATGGCAGCATCTGAGGAGCTGGAGGAGAAGCCACAAGACTTTGCCCTGATGGAGCCAGACCTCTGAATCTGGAGAGACACATGGAGAACCCTGCCAGCGATGAGTTGCTTCTGTATGTTGTTGATGGACCCTGAGGTCTGGAAGTGAGGAGCCATGGGGAGACCCCTGCCAGCACTAGGATTCTACACTGGTCTGTGACTTTGAGAGTCAGAAGGAAACTTTATAGGCTGGTATTGGGCATATGGGCTAATATTGGACTTATGACTTTGGACTAAACTGGGTTCGGATGCTTTTTCAAAGTCCCATTCCTCTTATATATAAACTTTTTCCTTATATCTATATGTGTGCCTTTGAATTTGTTTCTCTAGTCTACCCGGACTAACATTATGCAATGTACTCAGAGGAAGACCAGAAGCACTAAAAACTGCATTAGTCATTAACTGGAATAGCTCAAGGAACGGTGACATTCCCCTACCCCCCCAAAACTTCAAATCAAGAAAAAAAAGATCTCATGAGACTTTGTTTTAAATGAACAATCTCAGGAGCTAGATTTTTCTCATGATTGTTTTATATATATATATATATATATATATATATATATAACTTTTCAAAGTTCAACTATTTACTGGTTTAGAGTTTATTGAAAACAATTTCTATAGTTGGCTATATGGCCCTGTGGTACTTAGGTTTTATGTCAACTTGAGTGATCCATGCCATGATAGAATCTTCGTAAAGCAGCGGAGCCCTTGTGGGGAGCATTGTTGTTAAGTGGCATAAAGTCAGACCCAGCACACAGCAAGAGAATGCAATGAAAACTGACCATGACCCGTACCATTGTTCTGATGTTAAATCCATTGTTGCAGCCACTAAGTCAGTCCATTTTGTTGAGATACTTCATTTTTATTCAGCTCTATAATTTCATCTTTTTTTTTCCTATTTAGCTTGTCTACTCCATTATTAGGAGCAAATTTCAGTGCCTTCTGACATCACTCTGATTTTTTTCTCCCCTGTCTTTTTAATGAACTTTCACTTTCTTCCTGAACAATATTATCCCTTGGATTATCAATTCTTCTGTCGTTAGTGTTCAATGTGTCAGAGTTGTTCTTTTTTGTTATTTTTATTGTTCATATATTTAAAATTAACTTGATTGCCACTAAAGATTTAAAGTCCATTTCAATTTTACCTTTCCTTTTTTTTTTTTTTAACTCAGACAAATGTAACTGTGAAGGAGCTGTTTTCCTAAAGTAGAGTTGACCACGGTGATGTGAATGGAGTTAAGGTTAGTGGAAATAAGATTCTCAATTGCTGATGGGGCATAATTCAAAATCTACTAATAATTAGAAGTTGGAATGTACGAAGTATGAACTCAGGAAAACAGGGGGTTGTCAGAAATGAAAAGAATGCATTAGGTCACTATCCTAAGAGTTAGTGAATGGAGGTAGACCAGTATTAGTGATTTTGAATGAGAAAATCATAGTTTACTAAGTCAGGAAAGACATACTCAAGAGGAAATGCATTGCATTGTATTCATTGTCAAAAAACAAAACAAAACAAAATAAAACAAAAACACAGCCATTTCAATCTATCTTGAAGTACAGTGTTAATTGTAAGAGTGAAAGGCAGTATAGCACAGTTACGGGGGCAACCACAGCGCATGCTCAGAGGTTCGAGGTATGGGTCAGCAAAGGATGGTACACTGGGCATGCCCAAAGGTCCAGGTTTCTGGCCATAACAGCACCTGGGTTGGCTCATTTAGGCCAGGTGAATTCATTTCAGGCAATTGGTTTACCCGGAGTCATCAACCATGCCTCCCACGGAAAGACTGAAAAGGCAGGAGCCTGGAGCCGATCTTGTGTCTTTTCTAGAGCAGCTTCCCTGCAGGCAGATGGAGGGGGGTTGGGTAGGGTGTGGGGTGGGGGTGGGTGAGGGACCTTGTGAACCCAAAACTTCTTCTAGCCTTCATAAAACTCTTTTGGATCACAAGCCAGGCTTCAGCGAGAATTCTTTCTCGCGCGGAGCCAAAGACAGCATTATATATCTGCTCTCGAGAAATCTTACAAGAGGTTGATATCTATCCACCTTCTAGGAAATGGAATCAATATTATTAAAATGTATGAATCAACCATGAAATCTACTGATAAAGAAATTGAGGAATTTACTTATGTTTTTTCAGAAATTGATCAGACATGCAATCAAGATGCTTTGACAATTATTGGTGAATTGAATACAAAAATGGGCAGCAAAGAGGAACAGTACTTGGGGAATAGGGAATTGGCAATAAAGACAAATCTAGATATCTCATGTTATAAGTTTTTGAGACCACTGACATCTTCAGAGTATCTTTTCATTTATCAAAAACTCAAATGGGGACTACAGTCATGTCTTTCCCCACATAGAACACACAGAAATGAGCTACATTTGTGAGAGGAGATGATGGAAATGTTCAATATCCATAGCTAAAATTAGACCAAGAGCTAACTGTGGAACAGACCAACAATTACTCACATGTTTAAGATGAAACTGGAGGAAAAGTAAAATTAGTAAAAAATACAGAAATCAAAACATGAGCCAAAACAAGTCCAAAATATAAGATCAAAACAAAGTCCGAAAACAACCTTGAGTATATATCCTATCTGAATTTTGAGAACATTTCAAGAACAGATTTGCTGCATTGAACACTAATGTCAGAAGACCTGATAAACTGTTGGAGGACATGAAGAGCACCATACAAGAGGAAGGCAAAAGGTCATTAAAAGACAGGGAAGAAGGCAAAGTGGATGTCAGAAGACACCAATTTAGTTCTTTGATAATACTAAATCTACAACTTTGAAGTCAAAGAAATTAAAGAGCACAGAATTCCTCAAGTATGACTTAAGGAGTTTCAAATGCTGCAGTCAGAACTGTAACAGTGTGGCTTGAAGATATGCTGAGAAGCAATAGCTTTACATTTTGATAGTTTTGTTTAAAAAAGGATTATATGATTTTGTTCATGTGTGTTTCTACTTACTCATGAGGGTGTATCCATGACCTCAGGGGGAGCAGGGCTGCACAATGGGAATATTTTCTTCACTGTGTGAGCATAGGTGGGAGACGGCCATGTATCTGGTCACCAGGATGGTGTGGCAAGTGAGAGGAAGATCACACCATTCTGGTGCCCAGCTGTTGGTGTGGACGTTCACATTTATGTGGTCCTGGGTGAATGGAACTGCTGGTCAATCCCAATCAGAACAATGCTTGCGTAAACTCACATAACCACAATCTGCCATGCCTGTTGACAACTCACCGCTCTCTTTATTCCCCTTTTCATGATTTTCATTTATCTTTTTTTCTAACCAGTGATTGCTACACTTCTTGATCCATATACAATTTCCTCACGAGCACAATAAAGTGCTCTGGAAATCTCATTCTTCTTAAGGTTGTCCACAGACCCACACAATCTAATGCTTTTGCATAATTAATAAAACACAGGTAAACATCTTTCTGATATTCTCTGCTTAGAGCCAAGATTCACCCGACAGCAGTGATGGCATCCCTTCGAATCTGTCCTGAACCACTGGTAGTTCTAGTACTGCTGCATCTTTTGTTGGATGCTCTTCAGAAAAGTCTTACTTGCACGAGATATCAATGTTATTGTTTATAGTTTAAAGATTCTGCTTGGCTACATTTCTCTATAATAGGAAACGAATATGAATCTCTTCCACTCAGAAGTCAAGAAATTGTTTTCTAATTTTCCTGGCATAGATGAATGAGCGTTTTAAGTGTTTCACCCGCTTGTTGAAACATGTCAACTGGTGGAGTCTTGTTTTTGGCTAGTGCATTCAGTATTGCTTGAACTTCTTATTTTGGCACTATTGGTTCTTGTTTATATGTTACTTACTGGAATGGTAGACTGTTGACACCTCCTTTTTGATACAGTGACTCTATTCTTCCCATATTCTCTTGATGCTTCCTGCACCCTTCAATGTTTTGTCCATAGAATTATTCAACATTGTGACTCAAGATTTGAGTTTTTTCTTTAGTTCTTTCAGTTTCAGTTATGATGAGTTTATTCTTCTCTTTTGGCTTTCTGATTCTAAGTATTTGCACATTTCCTTATAGTATTTGGTTTTATCTTCTTGAGTAGCTTCTTGAAATTTTCTATTCAGATGTGTGATTTCATCCTTTTTTTCCATTTGCTCTAACTATTCTACAAGTAAGAGCAAGTTTCCAAGTGTCTTGATCTTTTCTTTCTTTCCTGTCTTTTTAATGATCTTTTGTCTTCTCCATGATGTCTGCCCACAGGACATCAGTTCTTCTGTCATTAATTTTCAAGTTGTAAAATCTATCCTTGAGATCTTCTTGAAATTCAAGGAGGATAGACTAAAGGCCATTGTTTGGCTCTTGTGAACCTTAACACATTTTCTTTAGCTTTATACTGAACTCACCTATGTGCAGTTTATGATCTGTTTCACAGCTGTCACCTGGTCTGGTTTTAGCTGCTAATATTGAGCTTCTCCATCCTAACTGTGGGAACACAGATGTAGTCAACTTTATTTCTATGCCTTCTATCTGGGAAAGTCCATGTGTAGAGTCACTTTTGTGTTTTATCATGTGATCTCCAGTTTCATTTCTATCACTAAGACCTTATTTCCAACTACTATACCTTCCTCTTTGTTTCAAACCATTACATTTCAATCACCAGTAATTATCAATGCATCTTGATTGCATGTCTGATCTACTTCAGATTCAAATCATTGGAAAAAATCTTGTTTCCTCACTACCAGCTTTTGTGATTCGTGCCTAAAGTTGAATAATAGTGTACTTATTAGATTTCCTTGAAGATTGATATGTATAATGCTATCACAAACAGCATGAATGATTTTGCAATGTCTTTTTTGACAAAGAGTGTCTCACCATTCCTCTTGATTATGTTATTTCCAGCATAGTAAATCATATGATTTTCTGATTCAAAATAGCCAATATTAGTTCATTTTAGCTAACTAATGCCTCAGATCTTTATGGATCCCACCTAATTTTTTTCTGCATGTAGAAATAAAATTTCCCCCCAAAACTTTGAGTACATTCTTTTTTCCCTATCAAATTAACTTAGCAAGCTTCTAAATATCTAATTTATTTAACCTAAATTTGCAGAACTTTCTTTAGAGGTGCTCTGGGAATTTGAACCACTAACATTTCAGTTAGAATTAAAGCACATGGTCTAATACATGTGTATAAATTGAAATAGATGAAGAGTCCCTAATCTCATGCTACAGAGTCAGGGATTTCATGGTACATTAAACTAGGGCCTTACTTGTAACCTTTAGAAAAGTCACTCTCTACTGTACTTACTATTTAAAAAATTTAACATCTTCGGTTATCTTTCTAGTTGTCCTTGACAACTTCGCAAACTTTGGACCTCTTCTCCCATAAAACAACTTTGATCTTCAAAGCAAACTTGTATCAAGCATGCTACATTTAGTATTGGATAAAAAAAAAAGACAAGCAAGAATAATTATTATGCTTTTCATCAACATAGGTGTCATTGCTTCCATTAGATTTTCATTAAGTGGTGCTGGAAGAAAAAAAATAGGAAAGAGAGAATAGACATGTAAATGGCTCCTGCTTGATAAATGAAGCCATGGGGAATACTTTCATGCACTATTAATGTTAATGTAGTAGAATTGCTCCCTCCTCATAATTAGCTCATAATTCTTAACCTTTAGGTAAACTGTGTATTCAGGCGTGATAGAGACTGAGAAATGAAATAAGCATTGCCCAGAGGTGGGAAGTACTGGGGTACTGTTGTGAATGGAACAGGCAGTGCTTATAAGGACTGGAATGTGACACAGAGACAATGTCCCTGAGGAAACTTCTATATTTGCACACTTCTTCTTCTTCAGAGAGAGAGGGAGGCCCTTATGACCAAACTGTGAAGTAACTGATTATCAGTAATACACCGGAAGCCTGAGGCATTTAGACACAGTATAACTTTGCCCCACAGCACATTCTACAAGCTACTTATGGAAGTAGCTTGCCATGCATTTCTTCCATGGTGCCTCTTAATTCACTTAGAACTTCCAACTTTCAATTAATCAGTGAGTGGATTCATTTATTCATGACTCAGGGATTCTTATCATTTTACACAAGTAATTCTATGAATAACAGGGAGGGAAGAAGCCTTAATTTTTCAGGAAAGGATAATGCTTGTTTTGGTACTAATCAATCAATATTCCAAGGTTCTAATGTAGACCCTGAAGAGATGCATTTCCATCTGCAGTCAAGAACTGCTCCAGGTCATCTGTACTTCTAGTTCCCTTCATACATTTCTGAAAGGGGACCTGGTGGTAGAATGAGTCAGGCATTGGGCTGCTAACTACAAGGGCAGAGGTGTGAAACCACTAGTCACTCTTAAGGGAGAACAATGATGCTTCCTTCTTCTATGATCATTAACATTCACAGAAAACCACAAAGGAAGACTGTGTCCTATAGAGAGGCAATAAGTCAATTTAAGAGCAGTGTGTGTGTGTGTGTGTGTGTGTGTGTTTCATTCATTTCTTGGTTAATTCTAAAGCCAACATACTAAAACTGTGAGCCTAGTAATAAGAGATTATAGATAAAATAGACTTAATTGTCTTGCATGTCAGAGTAAGCTTTACAGAGGAGGTGGAGCTGAACAGATTGTAAGGATGTGCTGAAAGGATTGTATTGACTAGCTTTGCCAAAATGCCTAAAAATCTTCATTAAAACAAACAAACAAACAAAAAAAGAGACCTGGTGGCCCCATAGTTAAATACTTGGCTGCTAACTGAGAAGTTGACAGTTCGAATCTACCTGTTTGCTGCACAAGAAAATGATCTGGCTATCTGCTTCTTTAAAAGCAATCAAACACACACACTATGGGTAGTTCTACTCAATCATATGGACTGGGAAAAATGGTCAAAAATTAGATTTATGGTTTCTAACAACATAAGATAAAAGAACTTCCATCATACTCTAACTCTAACTTGTTAAATAGTTGTCCATTTTTTTCAGATAATAGTTCTAGGCGCGACAAGTTGTGTATGTCATACTGAGTATTTGTCTTTAGTTATTTGCTGTACTTCATGCATCAACACTTGAGCATCTGAATTATTGGTGTTGGTATGTGCTGCGGAGTTAGTGGTAACTCATAATGACCCTGTGTGCAATAGACTGGCACAACCTGATTGGTCCTCATAATAGTTGCTATGCTTGAGTCCATTGTTGGAACCACCTTGCCAATTCATCTTGCCCAGCGCTGTCCTCTTTTTTGCTGCCCCCTTTCTGTAGGAAGCATGATGTCACCCACCAGAGACCCATCCTTCTCCAAGGGAGCATTTGGGCTCCAAGTCAGATTTGATTTCCTTTTTGGCCAGACCATGGTATGTCTAATATTCTTCACCAGCACCCTATTTCACATGCATCAATTCTTCTCCAGACTTCCTTATTCATGCCCACCTTTCCCATACATGCACAGGAGGCAATTAAAAATGCCATGGCTTTGGGACGGCGCACCACTCCTGTGTGTTTCTGAGACTGGAAATCTTGATGCGAGTAGAAAGTATCATTTTTTTTTTAATCTCCCACAGTGACTGGCAGGTTTCAATCACTGACCTTGCAGTTCACAACCCAAAGTATAGCCGCTGTGCCACCGGGGCACCCATTGTACTCTGGGGAATTCAAAAAGTTCCTGAAAAATGCCATTTTCAAAAGAAACTTTAAGTCATCTCCTGTGTGTGTGTGTGTGTGTGTGTGTGTGTGTGTGTGTAAAGCCCCAAAGCAAACCCACTGCCCCGGAGTTGAGGCTGACTCACAGCAAGGCTGTAGGACCAGGCAAAACTGTCCCTGTGGCTGTCCAAGGCTGGAAGTCTCCATGGGAGTAGAAAGCCCCATCTTTCTCCCAAAGAGCGACTGGTGGTTTTGAACCGCCCACCTTGTGGTTAGCAGACCGATATGTAACCATTACACTCCACGGCTCCTCATAGATGGGTATTATAGCTGTATATATACATGCATGTTTGCATCTACAGAGGGCTTTATACAAATGCATGACTTTGTACCTAACACCAAGATCAACTTTTAAAAGTTGCTTTGATTTTGACGCCTGATTTATAGTGGTCGACACATTTAGCTGCTAATAGAGTAGTCTTTTTTTTTTTTTTTGGAGGTGGGGCATCACTGCCCACAGGTGGTCTTGGGCGCTACCCAGTGCTGCTCCTGAGAACCGCCGCTGGGTTTGAACCGCCAAGCCCGCGGGCCACAGTCCCGCACTCAACTCTTATGCCACCGGGGCTCAGCCCAGAGTAGTTTTTTTTTTTTTTTGATTGGACCTTAGCCAATTGAACCGTTTCTATATGTCTCTCAATTTTCATTACTGTTTGATCTGAATTTGGAGAGACCAACAGTTGTATCTGAGATGGCTTCTCTTGAACTTTTTTCTTTTTTGGGGGGGGGAGCATTACTGCCCACTGGTGGATGTGGAAGCTGTCCAGCCTTGCTCCTGGAGAGCAGACGCTGGATTTGAACCACCAAGCCACTGGGCAGCAGTCCCGCACTCAACCACTACACTACGGGGGCTCAGTCTAGAGTAGTTAACAGTTTGTGTACACTATTTATTCCTCAAAAGTGAGATGAGACTGTGTACTCCCATAAAGAAGAGTGCCCAAAAAATTTGCTTCGATTTTCTAAGAACAGGGGAAATAATACTTATTCAAGGTGAGGCTGCTGTTCACAATAACTAACACAAAAGGCTATCAATATAATTTTGACCTTAGCCAAATGTTTTATTCTACTTAAAACAAAATTTTAATTTTATATAGATAAAAGCTTTCAATAGTTATATTAAGATCTACAAGTATATTTTTAAATGCCTTGTAGTACTTAATAATGGGCCCAGCTGAGCATAAAATTGCACCTAGGCATTCCAAAGATCCCCCTCCCATGCTTCTTGCTCACAGGATCTCCCCAACACCTTACCTACCTGTCTGCACCAAAAGATCTAGTCTCAAAGACCAGATCACTCCCTTCATTCAGACTTGCCATGCAGGGGAGAACAAGGTGCTCTCCCAACCCTAGCTACAAATTGCCACTCTGAGCACACGTTTCCCAGGACCTTCCCAGCAGCTTGTGTCCCAGCTGCTCTCCACACCGTCTGACCAGCCTGGCAGGCAGCGCTGCCCAATAATGCCCGTTGCTTGATAGGCTTACAGTAGTTTTCTTTTTCTATCACTTTAAAGATCTAATGTTAGCCCTACATTAAAATTTGATGAACTTTCTAGTTGAAGAGACAAAAAGGAAAAAGTAATAAAGTAATACTGCAAACGTTTCATTTCGTGAATTTCAGCACTTGCTTGGTGACTAGTTTTTCTTTGATTCTTTACCTTTTAAATATGTGTTGCTTGTTTGTTTCCCCACTGTGTGTTGGACAGTGAAGCGATCAAGCAATTATTTCTGTTTCTTCTCCTTCTAGGCACACGAGAGTACAGCATTTCATGATTCTCTTGGGATGACTAGACATGGTATTATGGGAAGTGATTGCCAGGCATCTCTCAGAGGTGTCACTTCTAAACTACAGTGTTTATCCAATCACCTAAGGCATATAAGCCTTTGCTCAGAAACTACAATGTTTGAGAAAGAAACAGCTCCTTCAGCAGAAGTCTTGGAGGAAGAGGGCATGGAGCACAGCTCCCAAAAAATCCACCTGACCTACTTGAGAATAAAGCTTTATATTTTTGATGCAATGTGATTTTCTGGGTTTTCTTGTTGCTTTAACTTCCCCAAACCTAACATATGCAGCACCAAAGAAGCCACTGGAGGAAAGTTAACCCAAACTATGAGAAGAATTCAGTCCAATGCTGTCCTTGCTGTTGCAGAATAATTTATTATCCAATCTGAAATGAAACACTATTATTTTCTAAGTTATGAGTTTTACTATAATCTGACACAATATATGCATAAAACATATAAATTTCAAGTCCTTACTTGTTCCAGGACTCAAAGAAATTTGAAAAAGGTAAGACAGTTGCCTGTCGTAAAGAACTCAGAGTTGAAAACTATTACTTTGATTTCAATTTTGATGAAAATTTTGATTTCAATTTTACTCCAGAGGAAATTCATTGTTGGTTGCCAACCAATTGCCAACTGAGGTTCTGCCTTTTGTGCACATATCATTGTGTCTGTTTAAAAATTTATTTTTTGTGGACATCGGGCCTCTATTCAAGTACTCCCACAATGCAAGAACACTTTGTTCTTATAGCCTGGCATTCTGTGATGCTCAGCTTCTGGACATGAACACAGAAGACCAAAAGGGGGCATAAGCAGATGCGGTGTGGAAAGCTGATCATGTCTGGATATCAAAATAGTTATCCTGGACCTCACCCCAACTCTGCAAGGGGTGGGAGAACCAGCACCTGTTGTCCTTAGGTTCTTAGGGCACCTTGGGTGATTTTTCAGGGGCTGGGGTCTTGGAGTTGGGTGCTGTACCAGCAAGTAGAAGCTGATGAGGAATAGAAACAAGGATTGGGAAAATCATTGATCCTGATCCAATGTCTGCTATGCCTGAGCCTCATGTAAGGCCTTTGCTCCCCAAGTCCAAGTGCACACTGACGCAGCAGTGGGCCTCTGAGAGTCTCTGACCTAGAACCACTCCCAGGGGCGTCATCAGTACCTCAGCTCTCTGAACATGCATCTCATTCACAGCACCCTGCTCTCAGTGCGTGTAGATGAGCACTTCCTTCCCCAAGCCTGAGAGTCCACTTACATATCGTGTCATCGTGGGGTTCCAGTCATCCACAATCCTATACCCCTCATATCCAGAAATATAAATGGAGCTCTCAGGTCCCCCAGAGCAAGTTCCCCAGCTTTTCAAAGTCCAGTGTCTTCTCCTGGATGTTGTTGGGGTTCCTGTGATTCCCTAATCCTCCCTCCCTAGATCTGTTGGCTCATGTTGCCATTCTTCAAACTATGGGATTATTGTTTAGGTCAAGAACATTTCCCATAAAAGATTTAGGTTTCTGAGTGAGCCAAACGAAGCTCAGGTGCCTCTGGCTCATAGATCCACTATATCACCTGCCAACACAGGGAGGTATCAATTAGTGCCATACCACCTGCCTACCTTGAATTTAATTCATTCTGCTGCTATGATTCTGGTTTGTTGCTTGATTCACCTTTCTGCTACCTGGGCCTCCTACTTCAGCAGAACATCTGACCCATCCATTTGAATCAGACTAGACTTACTTCTCTATCTGTGTAGAAATATTTTGATGTAAAATTATGTGTGTGTGTGTGTGTGTGTGTGGTTTTGCTTCTCAAGAGAACTCTAACGCAAAGAACATATTATTACTGATGAGCACAATTAGTTAAAGGAAACACCATGTGACATTATCTTCATTACAAGAAATACACACAGATTTGAAAGTATGTAACAATTAAATTGAGCCTTGGGGCCAGGCAAAAATGACTCTTGCTTGAGTCTGTGTTAAGTCACTCATTGCTCACATGATAGAAAATAAAAACGAACAGAATCGCTGCCATTGAATTGTTGCAGACACGTAGAGACAGAGTAGGACAGGGTAGACAGATAGGGCAGAATAGACCTGCTCCTGTGGTTTATAAGATTGTGACACTGCACAGGAGAAGGAAGGCGGATTTTCTCTCACCTGTATGATAGTTACATAATAGTCCCTTGAACTAATACAATTCAATTCTATCAACATCTTCAATCTGAAATTGAGCAACCATCCAGTCGGGAAGTATTTATAATGATGCTCTTGCTCTGCTCTCCTTGCTGTTCTGTTGCACTTGCTGAGTGCTTTGCCTCAGTGTGGTGGGGTCAGATTACGCAGGGTTCCCACACTCTCCAACTATGTTTTTCTATCAACAAAAACTACCAGTATAAACGTGGACTTCTCCGGATGGAATAAACAGCAATCAAACTAACTAGATCTGCCTTTCTTAAAACAAAACAAGGGGAGGTCATCAATTGCTCATATATAAATTCAGTTTGGAGTGGAAGCAAAGCAAAACAAGCCCCCAAGAGTAACAGTACAACTTGGATTACGTCTCACTTGAATGACAAGAACATCTCAAGAACAGACTTGATGCAGTGAGCATTAAAGATCGATTTGATGAGGAGTGGGAGGATACTAAGAATATCATACCCGAAGAGTCAAAGGTCATTTGAAAGACATCAGAGAAAGAAAAGGTCAAAGTGGATGTCAGAAGAGACTTTAAAACTTGCTCTCCATCATATTGTAGCTAAGGCAGATGAAAGAAATGATGACTGAAACAGATGATCTGAAGATTTCAAAGCATATCTTGAGAAAACAAAGTGTTATAATGATATCTGCAAAGAGCTGGAGTGAGAAAACAAAAACTTAGAACATATTCAGTACATCTTAAACTAAAAAAGAATTCAATAAAAATTAAAGTGTGAGTTGCAGTATTCAAAGATTCTTTGGGCAAAATATTGAATGGATAGAGGAAGCATCAAAAGAAGATGGAAAGAGTCACTGAACTGAAAACCTAGGAGGAACCATGTGCACAAGAAACAATGGTACTGAAGGAAAACGTTCAAGCTGCACTTAAAGCATGAGACACATATAGAGATCTAAAAATTGATTTGATACTAAATGAAATGTTTTTTTTAATGGGTGATTCACTCATCTATGGCAAGAACTTTAGAAGACAGTTACTTGGCCAACTGCCTGAAAACAATCCACATTTCTACACACTTTAAAGAAAGGTGCTCCAACAGACATTAAACTTATAGAACAGTGCCATTTGAACGGCTTCCAAGTAAAATTTTGCTGAAGGTCATCCAACAGCGAATGTAGCAGCACATTCATCAGTAGTTGCCAGAATTCAGGCTGGATTCAGAAGACATGGGACAAAAATATATTTCATTGTTGATATCTGAGGGATCTTGACTGGAAGCAAGATTATCAGAAAGATATTTACTGGTATTTTATTGACTTTGAAAAAACATTCAACTACATGGGTCCTAACAAATTATGAGTAACCTTGGAAAGAATAGGAATTTCAGAGCGCTTCATTGTGCCCATGTCGTACCTGTACATGGATCAAGGGACAGGACGTGAACAGAACAAGGAAATACTTCAAGTTTAAAGCGAAGAAGTTCATGCAACAAAGTTGTATCCTTTCAGCTAATTATTTAATCTGTATTCTGAACAAATCATCAGGAAAACTGGAGTATATGTAGAACAGTATTAGGGTTGGAGGAAGGCTTATTAACAGCCTCCAGGATGCAGATGACCCAATCTTGCTTCCTGAAAGTGAGAGCTTGAAGCACTTGCTGAAGAAGATCAAGGATTTTACTCTTCAATATGCATTACAACTCAATAAAAAGAAAAAACAAGTTACCATTAATATGCCCATCGGTAAACTTGTGATAAGTTGAGAAAGGGTAGAAGTTGTAAAAGATTTCATTTTGCTTGTATTTACAATCAGTGTTCATAGACGCTGCAGTCAAGAGATCAAAGGATGTATTGTATTGGGTAAATTATCTTCACAAGTTCTCTGTTGAAAAGCAAAGATTTTATTTTGAGGATTAGGTGCTTATAACTCAGGCCATGGAATTTTCAATCACCTCATATGCATGTGAAAATTGGGTATTGAATAAGTGTGGCAGTCATGTGCTTATGTTAATTTTATGATTGAAATGTAGGGGTGGAGTCTAGCCTGTTAATCTGGAGATGGCCAGTGAGTAGCCAATGAGACCTCTATGTGGGCATGGCTTTCTCCTGAGACTTCTGGGAAATCTCACAATATTTCCCTCATGAAGATGAGAAGCTATCTTCCCCAGTGGTTGGGAGTTAGTCTCAGAGACAGTGAATAATGGACAAGACAAGATGGCAGCATCTGAGAAGCTGGAGGAGCCAGCAGAGAGACCACACGGCTTTGCCCTGATGGAGCCAGACCTCTGAAGCTGGGGTGGCCACATGGAGACCTCTGCCAGCGATGAGTTGCTTCTGTTTTTGATGGATCTGAGCCCTGGAAGCGAGGAGCCATGTGGAGACCCCTGCCAGTGCCGGGGTTCTGCACCCACTGACCTATGACTTCGTGAGTCAGAAGGAAAGTTTATAGACTGATTTCGGGCATATGGGTTAATATCAGACTAATGACGTTGAACTGGACTGGGCTCAATGTCCTGTTCCTCTTGTATATAAACCTTTTCCTTATATCTATATGCGTGTCTATGAAATTTGTTCTTCTAGTCTACCCGGACTAACACAATAAGGTAAACCAAAGAAGGCTTGATGCATTTGAATTTTGGTGCTGATTGAGAAGATTATAAGAAAGTCAACCCAAAGAACCAACAAATCTGTCTTGGAAGAAATCCAACCAGAATGCTCTTCAGTATCAAGGATTGAAAGACTTTGCCTATGTACTTTGGATGTGCTATAAGAAGAAAATAGTCCCTAGAAAAGGATATTATGGTTGGTAAACTGGAGGGATAGTAAAAAATAGGAAGGCTTTTTGATAAAAATGGATTCCTGCAATAATTGGCTGGAACATGACTGCACATAGGAGGATAGTACATAATTGGGAAATGTTGCGCATCTTGTTGTGCATAGGGCACTGTGAGTTGGAACCAGCAGAATAACAACTGTTCACTTTCCAAATCAAGCTTTCTTCCAATTAAATCAGGGCTGTGACCAGATCAAAAGAGCTGCACTCTGCCCTAATCTTTCTTCTTGGCTGCTCACAGCAGAGTTCATCATACTGATGACATATTCCATCGCAACATAGGGGAGACTCCAAATACCAAACAGAAACTCATCTCGCCCAAAACCTATCATATTTCTCATGAGATTATAAGGATTAAATAAAGTGGGTTTAAAACAACCTATTTTATGAACTAGAAATATTTATCACAGAGCTTGATATTTTAAATAGATTTGATTCTAAAGCTACATTATGGTTTGCATTTTGTCTCTACCTTTTCACCTTACTTTGAAGGTTTCCTACATACTGATTACTTAGGGATCAGAAAGGATGAAATAACAACAAGAAAAAGTGCAAAAGTAGAGAGAAAATGGTTTGAGAATGATGATGGCAACCTATGTACGAAGGTGCTTGACACAGTGAGTGTATTTGTGGATTGTGATAAGAGCTGCTAAGAGCCTCGGATAAAATGAGTTTTTAAGTGAAAAGTGTTTGAGGACTTTTTGCAAGTGCTTTAATTTTATTCTCTTTGGAATTAGTTTAAGTTTTACACCACAAGTAAGCTTTTTAGGCGACTATCCATACATCTATTGTTTTATCACTGCTTGCTCTCCGACAGTGTAAATCCCTCTTTCTATTTCCCTTTGTTTCTTGTTTCAGTTTTTTCCTCCAGCTCTTCCTTCCTTCAAAACTTTGTTCTTGGGCAAATGTTACCCTTTTGACTACTATAAGGGGTTGATTATTATAAAAGTTGCACACCTTCTTAGTGTTGATATTTCATATTTGTCTACTCATTGGTTAAAAGTGAGCCATGGGCTAAAATTAAGTTCCAGGCCTGGTATGTAAATAAGTGTAAATGACTTTGGAGATCCTCCCATCTGTATCTTGCCAGTAAGCTTAGTATAGTATGGGATGCTCAAATTGTGAAGATTGGGTGGTGCAGGGATGTGTGTTGACTGTTATCCAATAGGCACACTTTATAAAGGCTTCGCATGTGCCTAGGCAGTTTGGTTATGACTGTTCTGTCATGCTAGGTAGGGCTCTCCCCAGACAACCATGAGACAAAAAGAACAACAAAAAGAAAATAATCAATCTCATGTGGTAGCAATTGTATAATGCTGCTTGATGTGATTGAACTATGGAATGAAATGACATCTCTATTGACTCCCAGTAAAATGGTTTGATAAAGAAAAAAATGAAATATATAAAACAAGCATATAACAAGACAAAGTAATACTAAGACACAGAGAATAAATATTATATATTATATTTAGCATTTATATATAATATAAATACATATATTTATATTTAGTATGTAATTTATTCATATATATACATATTTGTATATAAGTACATTCACATATAAATATATACCATATCATATAATATATAGTTATATATTCATATATGTGAATAATTTAATACATTACTATGTCAAAATTAACCATACAGTTATATATAAACAATATCCAACACATTAATATTACCATATCAAAATGTTAATATAGATATGTAATGTATACTATACTTTATTATAATATATCTCTAAATTTGTAATATATGATACATAAATTGTATAATGTTAACATATTATATTAGTAGATTAATGATATAATTATACATTGACACGAATATATGTCATTATTTACATTTAGATGGCTTATTTATAGATCAAATAAATTTTATAATATATTCATAAAGATATATTGTCATTTTCATGTATGTGCCATTTTTGGCAAACATACTTTTCTTCCTTTGACAGAACTGTCCTACAGGGCAAAGGCATCTTTGAGTTTCAATTTTACTTTCATTTCATGTCCTTCTAAGAAATAGCTTTGGTTTTTAAGAGTTTGAGCTTTTAAGTCAGACCTATTTAGAGTCATATATTTTAAATCATACTTTACCTCTAAGATTCCATTTTCTTACTTACATAACACCTCTGTTCCAGGGACTCATAAAGTCTCCACTATCTCATAAAGATTCCATTTTCTTACTTATATAACACCTCTAAGCCAGGGACTCATAAAGACTCCATTTTCTCATAAAGATTCCATTTTCTTGCTTATGTAACACCTCTGTGCCATGGATTCATAACATCTCAATACACAACAGAATTAAGCAGGCCCAGTCCAGTACCACTGTAATTGTTGTTATATTTGAGCCCATTGTTGCAGCCATTATGTCAATCCAACCTCCTCTTTTTCATTGGTCCACTACTTTTCCATGCATGGTATTCTTTTTCCAGGTATCATTCTTTTTTGATAACTTATCCAAAGTATTTGATTTAAGTTTTGCTTTTAAGGAGAGCTTTGGGTATATTTCATCCAACATAAATCAGTTTGCTCTTCTGGAAGTCGGTGGTACTTTCAATATTCTTTGTTAACTCTGTAGTACAAAGCCAGCATTTCTTCTTTGTTCCCTAGTCATCGTCCAACTTTCACATGAGATGACTGAAAATACCACAGATGCATTATTTTTTGTGTGTGGCATCACTGCTCTGGTGGGAGTAAGAAGGCCAGCCTTGCTCCTGGAGAGCTGCTGCTGGATTTGAATCGTCAGCTCTGTAGGCCGCAGTCCTGCACACAACCCCTACACCACCAGGGCTCAGCACCACAGTTCATTATTAGCACAAGCTGGTCCTCAAAGGATCAGTCTTTTACAGCAGACTTGTCAAATAAATGCAGTATTTGATTTTTTCATACTGCTTTCATGAGTGTTGATCATGGAGCTAAGTAAAACAAAATCTTTGTTAACTTCAAAACATTCTTCCAATGTTCACATGCACGCACACACACATTTACATTGCAATGTAAATGTTTCAAGCCCTCTTCATTTTTAGGAAGAGAGATTGCATCATCTGTATATTGTTGATAAGGGTGTCTCCTATGCTGATGTATCAGTGTTCTTCCTATAGTTCAATTTCTCATATTTTTTACTCAACACATCGATTGAATAAGTATGGTTAAAGGATAAAACATTGCTGCACATCTCCTCTGCTTTTAAATTGAGAAGTATCATCTTGCTCTATTCAAATGACTGACACTTGGTCTGACACTTGGGGGGGCATCACTGCCCTCTGATGATCATGGGAGCTACCCAGTCTTGCTGCAGCTGGATTTGAACCGCCAAGCCAGTGGGCCTCAGTCCCACAACCACTATGCTACCAGGGCTCAGCCCAACTATTAGAAATTTTAAATCATCCATATGGCTTGCATTATATTTCCATTGGGTAAGACTGCCTCAGAGTCATTTTTCTGTTTCTAAAGCCTTCATTTATTTTTTAACTTCTTTTATAGACCACTGGGATAAACTGCTAGTGAATTTCCTCTGAACTCATTACTTCCCTCTATAATTACATGCTCATCCTCCTTAGTATCTCGCTCTCTACCTTAAATGCCTTTTTAAGCCACTGAACTCGGATTATTCTGTAGATGCATTTTAGAAACTATCTGGACCATACAAGCCTCTCTATTTTCTCCCCTCTTTCCATTCTCCCTTTAATTTTCCATCCTCTGTGCATTTTTATATGAAAGATGTTACCACCTTAACTGCTTTCACCTATGTACACAGCCTCCTTTATTTGCTAAAATTGAATCTCATTATTCTCTCTCTGGAGCCTTGGTGGTGCAGCAGACCTTACATTGGACTGCTGACTCTTTCTGTTGGAGAAAGGTGAGGTTTTTATTCTCATAAATACATAGACTCAGAAACCCACAGGGATGTTTCCTCCCTCCTATGGGGGTAACTGTGAGTAGAAATAGACTGGCCAGCAGTGAGTTTGTGCTTGTTTTGAGTCCCCAGTCCACTATATGTAACACAGGTAAGCTATTTTGCTGTGGTTGTTATTGGTAGGGGCCATCTAGTCAGTTCTAATCCATGCAAAACAGAACAGAGCATTGTTTAGTCCTGTGTGCCACTCTCCCAATTGTCCCAAATGTCCAAGCCCATTGTTGCAGCCCTCTTCAATCCATCTCCTTGATGGCCTTCCTCATTTCTACAGCATCTCCAGTTGATCAAGAATGAATGATGTCCTTCTCCAGGGACTGGTTCTGACAATTGATGCAAAACATGGAAGGCAAGTTCTCTCCATCCTTGCCTCAGTGGAGCACTCTGGCTCTATTTCTTCCAAGACAGTTCTGTTTGTCCTTTGTGCAGTCTGTGTCAGTCCGGGTAGACTAGAGGAACAAATTTCATAGATGCATGAGGATATAAGGAAAAGGTTTATATACAAGAGGAACAGGACATTGAGAAAACATCCCAGCCCAGTCCAGTTCAAAGTCATAAGTCCAATATTAACCCATATGCCTAAAATCAGTCTATAAAGTCTCTTTCTGACTCACAAAGTCACAGGTCAGTGGGTGCAGAGTCTCAGTGCTGGCAGGGGTCTCCACATGGCTCCTCGCTTCCAGGGCTCAGGGTCCATCAACAGCATCCCATGGTGGCAGAAGCAACTCATCGCTGGCAAAGGTCTCCATGTGGCCGCCCCAGTTTCAGAGATCTGGCTCCATCAGGGCAAAACTGTGTGGTCTCTCCGCCGGCTCCTTCAGCTTCTTGGATGCTGTTATCTTGTCTTGTCCATGATTAATCTTCTCTGGTACTAACTCCCAACAACTGGGGAAGATACCTTCTCATCTTCATGAGGGAAATATCAAAAGATTTCCATAAGTCTCAGGAGAAAGTCACGCCCACATAGAGGCCTCATTGGCTATTCAATGTCTATCTTCAGATTGACAGACTAGACTCCAGCCCTATATTTCAATCATGAAATTAACATAAGCACATGACTGCCAAACTGTCCATGGTGCTTTCAATATTCTTTTCCAGCAAAACAATTCAATTGCATCAAGCTTTCTTTCATTTTCCTTATTCAAGGTAAAACTTTCACATGTATATGAGACAATGGAGACTATCATGGCTTTGGTCAGGTCACCCTAGCCCACAAAGCAGCATCGCTGCTTTTCAATACCCTAAAGAGCTTTGTGCTGCGGGTTTACCGACTGCAACACAACTGTTGATCTCTTGATTGCTGCTTTCTGAGCAAGGAAAGTAGATCCAACTCACTCTCTATCATGGAGCAGATGTCAATCCATAGCAAATCTGTGGGACAGGCTTACACTGCCCCAGTGTGTTTCCAAGACCGTGACTCTGTGTGGGAGTCGAAAACCCCACCCTTCTCCCCTGGTGGATCCAAGCAAGACAAAGACGCTTGACAACTTCAGCCTTTTCCCCATTTATCATGACATCACTTATTATGAGGGGTGTGGGAACTGTGGTCTTCTTTACATGAGTGCAATCCATACTGACGGCTGCAAACCTTGATCTTCATCAGTAAGTGATTCAATTCCTCTTCACTTTCAGCAAGTGAGGTTGTGTCATCTGCAAATCACAGGTGCTTAATCTATCTCTTCCAATTTTTGTGCCATATTTTTCTTCATATAAACCAGCTTCTTTGAGCTGTTGCTCAGTATATATAGATTGAAAGAATAAAAGGGGTGTAACCAGGGGTGGGATTAAAATAACTTACTAACCTGTTCATTGCCCTAATAATCATTTTAAGTAAAAGAAAATATACCCAATATATTTTATTTCATAGTGAATACTCAAAAAAATAATCAAAGGAGTGTAAAAACTATATTACATTATAATTTAAAATATTAATGAAAAATATTAAATAACACCTAAAAACCCATAAAACCATTGTTATAGATACTCCCATATTGCTTCTTGATTGACTTTTCAATTGCAATATTCTTCACTTTTATCTGAGCATCATCAACAATGTGACTTATCTACAACCATCTTTTAATTTTGGAATAGGTTCCCATTCTTTTAGAGACAGATTAATTGGACAATATTGTGTTTGAGATATAATAAACAGGCAACTTCTCTTCTCTGAGCATATTCTGTTCATCTTTTATTTTAATCTTTTTTTGAGGGGGGGCATCACTGCCTCTGGTGGTCATGGACGCTACCCAGTGCTGCTCCTGAAAGCAGCCGCTGGATTTGAACCGCCAAGCCCGCGGGCCGCAGTCCTGCACTCAACTACTTACGCCACTGGGGCTCGGCCCTATTCTGTTCATCTTTAAAAAATCCCTTTAAGTTTTTGCTTAACTTACAGCAATTGTTTTGACAATATTTTCAGCTCTTTGAACATGTTCAGGAATTGCAAAATTCACTCATAATATTATGTGGAAATTTGGAGTGTAGCACAAAGCTGAAATGAGTACTGGGTGTCAATTTCTGGTTGTTTAACACATTTTCTCTTTTCATTATATGTTTGTTAATGAAATAACAAATGCAAGGGAATAGCAATGTAGTACTTCATCAAAAGAATAACAAGCTTTATGAAATAAAAATGTAAAGATTATAAACATAGGTCCATTTAACTTTTTATAGCTAAGGTGGAATATATGGGCATTTAGAATATGTCATTGTGCAGATTGTTGTTAAAAATGAGTAAGGAATGCAAATTCTGATTTCCACATTGGACAGTTACCCAGTCAACCACCTTAGAGAGAACCCGGTTTACAAATGCCATTTTAAGAACTGGTTCACAGAAATCAACAAAAAAATCAGTTATCAGTTCTGAGAACCATTGGGAACTGGTTGAATCTCTCCACTGGGTAGACCCCTGATGCACAACTTTCCTGATTTTCAACCATGCAGAATACCTTTCTTCATTTTGCACAACCATCTTTTGATGAATCGACAATTCCATATAAGCATATTGAAGGGTACTGGAAAGTCCATTCGTCTCTAGTTTATCTATGATTCACTTATATAGCATGGATTTATCTTTTCTTGAAGAAATTACAAATCTCTTAATGTATACATGCAGACTCTAATTCTCGCTACAAGACTCTTTAAATAATAACAGTCATGTGACCAGCCTCTTCATATATAAACTTATAATCCCTTGTAAAAACCCTGCAAGTTTAATTAAAATGTTACCTCTTTTGCAGATAAGGACATTTAATATGACTTCATGCTCCAAGCAAGTCCCATCAGACATAGCTACCATTTATTTCAGCACCTAAATGGTTTCCACTGTTCTCCAGTTCAGGCGTGGGAATTTCCCACAGACCCTCTGTGCACACAGACGTGCAAGCATAGGGTCTATAGCACAATTTCATAATGTAGCCATCCCCTTTTCTCAGGTAAAGTTGCAAGGCAAGCAATGATACATTTATAAAGATACCTTTGCTCTTTTGTAAGAATTAGACAAACTTAAAACAAACTTTGATCATCTTCCAATTATGTGACTATGATTCCATATTTATTTTTCACCCTATAATAGAAATGGGGAAAACAAGGCTTAGAGATGCTAATGCACTGGTCTGAGGACACAGGATGACTCAGTGCTGACCAAGCAGTAATGGCTGTGTGGCCCTGGACTCTGCCGCCCTATCTTTTGGATGGTTGCTGTGAGGACCAAGGAAGTCAGGAAATCCAGCAGCCAGTCCTGGTTTTATGGATAGCAAGCGATGAGATCCCATGATCACATCAAATCTCTGAAGAACCATTAACTTAATCTGCGTTGTTTGTGTAGTTGCGTCTTCATATCTAGCCCATAACTCATGGTGTTTATGAATAAACAAGATAATAGATGCATACAAACTCTCAGGTAAGAGTACTTTTCTATTTTTGACATGAAATGATCTTGAGGGAGCTTTATAACTTTTCTGCAGCATTTCTATTATCATATAGACAGTGTGCTCTGAAGAGAAGATATGATGCATGTAGATTTCCAAGAATATTGCCTAGAAAATGGATCACCTTCTTCCATGGCTCTCACAGGCTCACAGAATTCTTCTTCTGATTCTGTTTATCTTTTTTCTTCCTGCCAAGCCTACTTCTAGCTTTTTCATTTCTTTACTGACTAATAGATTCTAATGCCTATTTTAACTCACCTGTGTTTGTTACTATGGTGTCATGAAGTGTCAGAAGAGAAAGGAAATGGAGCATAGGACACCGAACCCTGTAGCATTAGAGAGGAGGGAACGGGGTCGCATAAAATGTGAGTGACATGCTGAAGATCACCCAGGAGTGATAGCAGTGGGTCAGAGCCATGCTAGCCAGCCACTGGTCACACATGAGGGCACCTGTAGCACCTTAATCAATGCACTGGCTTTCTTATCATCCCCCTGAGTCAATAGTTCATAATTCCTGCTAATAATACTTGCTACTAGTTGAGAAGAAATATTTTATTTTTTAAATCCTTTTACTGAGACCTCTGAGCAATATCATAACACCCCATAGTGCAATCACTGCAAACAGCATGCATATAACAACTGCTTAATAATGTTTCCCAGGGTTCAGGTGCCATGTGAGGCATTTGGGCCTTTGAAAACATGATGCTGACCAAGACAGAAACAACTCTTCTTTCCTGAAGTTCACCTTCTAGTGGCAGGGATAAACATAAAGAAATACAAACCAAAAAGGAAGATACTTCACAATAATAGCTTCTTAGAGAATATTAAGATTAAAGAGAAAAGACAAAGGTGAATGGACTAGCTACTTTTTTATATGTAAAAGTTAACCTAAAATAACCTAAAGTTGACTCTGACATAGTGGTTCTCTTTAAAGGGCCAGATTTTGAATTTGGGAGCAACACATAACCTCCTCTGTCACAAGGAACAACTTATAGATTTGAACTGCCAATGCTGTGTTTAGCAGTCCAATATATATTCAACAGTGCCCACCACTACTCTTGTCATCCCCCCTGGCTGTCTGGCCCTTTCAGGAGCCCTGGTGGTGTAATGATAGGTGTCAGGCTGTCACCTGCATGACTGGCAGTTTGAAATCACCAGGACCTCCATGGGAGAAAAAGGGCTTTCAACTCCAGTAAAGAGCTGCTGTCTCAGAACCCCACAGGAGTCAGCCTTGAGTCAAAGATAGTGCATTGGGTTTTTGATTTTGGTATTTATCCCCCCGTTTAAATGTAAATGTTTTCAAAAGTGAACTCACTGCAATCCAGGAACCACTGGAGGAGTCGTGGATTACCTGGATTATCTGGTCAGCAGATCAAATGGCTCTTTGGGGAAAAGATGGGGCTTTATGCTCCCTTAAAGAAACCCACAGGGAAGTTTGACTCAGCCCTGTAGAGTCACTATGGCTCAGATGAATGAAAAGCTAGGTAGGGTTCACTAGCAGGAGAAGTCCAGGTGCAAGAAGCGGTGCAGGGCAGCTGAGAAGAATCACACCGGCACTAAATGGTGAGCGGGGCACTAAATGGTGAGCAAGGGGGCAGAATGAACTTGAGAGCGGCTGGAATTTCGTGGGCAAATGGGAGTTGGCACCCTTTACCCCCACCCCCCACCCCTACCCGCTCTCTGCAGAACTTTGTAAACTGCAGTGAAGAGTAGAAGCTACATTTCCTGGGCAACTCTCTTGTTTGGAAATGATCATCCCTTCGACCCTGGGTGGGATACAGACCCTAGAGGGGCTGTCCAGACTGCAGCCAGGGAGGAGGAAGAAATGTGCTTGTCTGGTCAGAAAATCGTGGGGGTTTCGAATGTAGGTGGTAGCAGAAGACTTCAGAGAAGAAGTTGGAAACAAAATCAGCAGTACTTGGATAGTTTGAGAGTTTGCTGATAGAGTTGGGGGGGGGGGTTGGGTAGAGATGGTCAGAAGAGAAATACCTCTGGGCTTTGACTGTGAACACTTCTCTTGAAGTGAAATAGAGGGATGGGTTAGCTTGGGAGATGGGAGGAGGCAAGAAAAAAGCACTGACTTAACTAACACCCTCAACACTGCTGTTAGGTAGGTAAATCACTGCCTTGCAACTGAGAAATTGAAGCTTACATGGTACATGTGTGCAGACTAGAAAGGAGAAAACTGTTCCATATACCAGAACCCACCATGGATTTCTCCAAATTTCTGGGAGAACTACTATGGCCCTGCTCCTTGGAAAACTGGATCTAGTAGCTGCTAACACAAGAGCAGCGGAGAACATTATCTGTAAGGCACAGCATCTGTCTCATTTCATTGTACAAATAAGGAAACTGTTTCAAGTTCTATCTGCAGTTATGAAAGAGTTTAAATTAGGTCCTGGTTCCATGAGTCTACAAAGTAGCTCCGATTTATGTTGCTGCCTGTTATGGATTGAATTAAGTTCTTCAAAAATAGCTTGTGCTGTACATGCGGAGTGCTAAGTGTGTGCAAGAAGGGTCTGATCTGTTGGAACCCTGGACCTTTCCGTTAACACCCAAGGACTTCACCGGGGCTACGAGCAGCCTTGCAAATGTCGCAGGGCACGTAAAGGGCTTGAATAACAGCCACAGTGGCCTGGCTGGCTTGTTCCGCAAATGTTTTCTGTTCTGAGCCAAAGCAAATGGAGCTCAGAGCACCCCACTCCCCTCGGATGCCTAAGTCAGAAAGAGTCTGCCAGGGCTATGTTGGGCATGCCGTTTGCCTATGCTTTGCAGAGCTCACCGTTTTCTCGGGGATAATAAGCCCCAGGTGGAAATCCACAGGCTGGGGTGGCCCAGTGCGAGTAGATGCTCACATACTGACCAGCACCCTCAGAGAGTGAAAGGCGCGGGGCATTTTTTGGCACACGGGCCCTGGAGGAAGCAGGCCTGCATTTCCATTTGTCCTCCTAGATAGAGCGCTGGTGGTGCAGTGGGTATGCATCGGGCGGTCGGAAATCACCAGCAGCTCTGCGGGGGAAAGACTGGGCTTGTGCTGCCCATAAACAGTTACAGCCTGGGAAAGGCACAGGACGGTGCAGTGCGTGGGCATCAACGAGACCGCGGTGAGTGGCCGCTGAGGCTTCACTGCTCCCCCCCGCCTTCAGTCCACTTTCCCACACAACTGCCACCCCAAGCCGTCTCCCAACTTCTCTTTCCTCCGTGGGGGATGGCAGTGATGGAGTGGAGTGACCTCGTTTTTACAACTTTCACATTCCTTTTCCTCTCTCCTGACCTGAGCTCTTTTTAATTTTTTATGCTCACCGCATGTCACCTGCAGGACTGGGCCTCAGGCAGGAGTCCTATGAAGTGCTGACAAGTGAAAACATTTCCGAACTCATTCAGGGCAGTTCCCTCCCTGGGGACAAGTGGCCCTGATGCCCAGGCACAACTGGGTACTTCATGGCTGTTCCTTGGCCAGCTGAACCTTGGAGTCTGGAATCTACAGAAAGTGGAGGGCAGGAAATAGCAAAGCATAATGCAGAAGAATAAAGATACACAGAGATAGCAAAGGTACTTTTCCTGTAAACTTGCAGTGTTGGAAGGCTGCTCTTTGGGGGGCATTTCGGATGTAGGTCTTTAGGTAGGGAGAGAGATGGCAAGTCCACTGAGCTCGTGATGATCCATGGTTCTAGGAAAGACTATCATAGGAAACCTCAGAAAACGTCCATGTCAAAGTACACTCAGTGAAGAAAACACACACAAGGGGGCACCACGCACGGCCTCCCTTGCTTGCCCCCCTCTCCTCCCTCCTCAACATCTGCCGAGTGGCAGAGGTGAGATTGGGCAGATTCCACTGTGGAGGCATGCGCGCAGTCTTGGGGAAACACGGGGTCACCCTGGCGAGGGCTTAGGTGCCACAGAGCACTGCCATGTTGACAAGGACAAAGCGACTGCTTTGAAGCTGACTGGCAAATGGCTCATTCTAGAGGCCACGCCAGCCTCATGGCCCTCCTCTGTCATGAAATAATTTGCCTCTCTCTAAGATGCTTTTGTTGGAAGCGATGGGTGAGGATGAAAATCTTAAATTTGCAGATACGGTCTTTGGATTAGAGACAACTCGGTAGGTACATAGGACATCCCATGCACATCCTCGAATGTACTTAGTTATCAGTGGCCATTAAGAATACTGCCTGACTGTTCTCTTATCTTGCTTTCTTTGATTGACTACTTTTCTTATTGTGGATACTATTGAGATAGTTGGTGGCTAATTTCTTTGAAGTGGGGCGTCATGTTCTTCTTCATGTTCGGTTCTTAGTCCGAAACCTGTTCACCTTGGGTGACCCTGCCCACATTTGAAATACCACCAGCACAGCTTCCAGCAGCCCCGCACCACACAAGCCACCGCAGAATGAAAAATCCACAGACCAATTGCCCAAAAGACAACCAAGCCTCTCTGGGAGAAGTATGGTCAGTGTTCCTTAGAGATAAGGATGGAGTGTGACTTTGTCTTCCATACTCTGGGCATACTGTCAGGGTGACCTGTTCTTGAAGAAGGACCTCTTGCTTGGTCGAGTGGCGGGGGAGCAAGAAGGAGGAAGGCCATCCAGAAGGAGCTAGATTGACACGGTGGCTACACCCAGGAGTCCAGGTACAGGAGCAATTGTGGGGGTGGGGCAGGATGGGGCAGGGTCTCCTGTTGTACGCAAGGTCACTGTGAGTCAGACATGATTCCATGTCACCCAACAACAGCAACAACGTAATATTGAAGCTTATCCCTGGGTGACTGAAACTGTTAACACACTCAGCTGCTATGTACAAAGTGAACAGCTCAAATCTATGCAGAGATGTTTCCAAAGAAAGACTATCCGATTCCTCCACTATCAGCTACTTACGACCTGATAGAACACAGCTCCACTTTATGCACGTGAAGTAGACATATGTCAGGATGCACACAAAAGCAATCATCAATGAGTGCTGAGGAGAGCAGAGGAACAGAATGTGGTCCTTGTATTTTCTTTGTACTAATTTAATTCCACTTGTAGCCACAATTTATTTAAATTATTTTCTAGCCTCCATTGACCCCTGTGGAAGTATTTCCTCTCCATAAGCCAATAAGCTAAGGCAATAAATTTAAATGTTTCTCATTTTAAAAATATATATTACAAGTATTCATCTTCAACCTCTCCTTTTCATTTATCCGATCACCAGTGTTGAAATAAAATGATACCTGAAGTTTAAACTCAGTCTCAGTCTGATGCTGGAAGTATAAATTGGCCTAACCTCAAAAGTCAATGTCTCAAAAACTCTTAAAAATATAAAACTTTCTGACTCAGCAATGGCACCTCAAGTAATTTATCCTGAGGATATAAACGGTAGTGTTCACAGAGATCTATATGTGAAAATGTTCTTGCATCTTTTGAGAAATAATAGAAAAATGCAGGCTAAGTAAATGCTGAAAATAAAAATATGTTAACTATAGTATCTTCAAATAATTATATCATCTATTTTAATAAAATTATGGTATACATCCTATTTATTGATTGATATGGGAAACATTTATACTTTGAATGTACATATGTGTGTGTTTGTGTCTGTGAAAAAATACACGCTGTAATCATTCTCACAGTTGTTCATAAAAGAGAAACATTCCCAATTTTCCAGACTTGGAGTTAAGTAAGAGGGTGGCGACCTGTGCTGTTCATCTTGGAGGCAGTGGCTTGTTGATTAAGGACATTTGGGAATAGCTGTGTGTGTGTTCTGTGTGACCCTGCAATGGTGCCCTTCACCTGTCTGTCCCTGCTTGCACAGGGGCATAAGGAGTACGTACTAGTTCTGCCTCTGCACGGAAGGATGCTATGGTCTGCCATGGGTTACCTAGGTAACTGTGTGTTTCCAGTGGCCATTACTGGGCCTCAATGCAGACACTTAGAATTAAGGAGGCCCCTTTGTCTCCTGGTTAATGCTGTGTTCTTCACATTAGCTCACCAGATGAAAGAGGACACAGTACTGATCTAGTTTGCCACCTAAAATGTTCCAACTCACGACACTCCCCGTAAAACTGAATGAACCCTTGCCCATTTTCACAATGACGGGGTCCTTGAGGCCATTGTGTATTTTGAGCACTTTCTAACCTTGAGGGCACTGTATTGGATCATATTTTGTTATGATCGATAAGATTTGCAGTGATTAATCTTCAGAATTAGATCATCGGGCCATTCTTCCCAGCTTGCCCATACCTGTAGGCTCTGCTGAAGCTGCTCACCATGGGTTACTTCACCGCACTTTGATATACAGCTTAGTATCATAGTCAGAGATGGGCCAACATAGCATACAAAACTAGCATACAATTCTGGATATGACAGGCATAAGTGCCCCTTTATCTCCTCAGGTCCCCATTTTATTTGGAGCCAATGGGGAACAGAACACTAATGAGTATTTCCAAGTTGAAATATAGAGAGAGTATGTCTCCCTTTCTTTGAGAGGAATACACATGGAATAACTTTCACAGGATATATTCCTATATGTGATGGTAATCATATTTTGGGCAGTGAGAATTATCAGCCTTATATTTATTTATCAATCATGCTCTTCTATATAATTGTAATTATTCTATTGCTGAAACAGAAATAGAGTTCCTCTTTAAGCTTGTTTCCCATGGCAGCTTCTTAAAATAAGCAAACAACGACAACAACAAAATATTTCCTGCTTAGAAAAATGTTATGAGCAAGGAAATAAACTAGGATAGTAAGGTTTATCCTGTGCTTCATATGTTTCAGGCAAGGTACTAGAAGCTTAAACATTTTTTCCCTTCTACCTTGATAGTCCCCTTACTTAAAGATTTTCATCCGAATTCAATTTTCATTCAATTCCACATGATGCAATTGAGCTGTGAAAGCTTAGTGAGGTCCCACTAGTAAGCTAATAAGGGGCCCCGCCTGCTTGACATCCATACAAATATGGCCTGCTCCCAAACTCCTGTCCTCCAAGGGTGCAGTGGATTACTTCAAGACGATACCCAGTGCCATCATCCACACCACTTCTGAGGCAGTTTGCCCTACTGTGGTAGCTTGTGGTTGTTGTGATACTGGAAGTTATACCATTGATATTTCAAATGAAAGGGTTTCAATAGAGCTTCCAGACAAAGAATGGACTATGAAGAAGGAATAGGCTGTTTACTTATGAGCAATTAGCCACTGAAAACTTATGGCTAGAAGGAGAGCATTTTTAGAAGGGTAGCATTTTTAGATACTGCAAACCTCATGAATAGTAGCAGAACATTGTCAGAGAAGTGCCAGAAGATGCCCTTAGATGCCCTCAAAATGACTGGGCAAAAGCTGCCTTTCAGAGGAGCGTCACCCATGCTGATACCGATGAAGTGGAGAATAGAGCATAAAGCCTTCAGGACCTCCATTTGCTGACCAAGGATGACTCAACATGAGAAAAAAATAGCTGCAAACGTCAATTGATGATTGGAACATGGAATGTACGAAGTATGAATCTAGGGAAATTAGAGGTTGTAAAACATTAAATATAATGCATGAAGATTAACAATGTAGGCATCAGAGAGCTCAAATGGACTGGTATTAGTCATTTGGAATCAGAAAATCATATGGTTTTACCATGCCAGGAATGAGAGACTAAAGAAAAATGGCATCACATCCATTGCCAAAAAAGACATTTCAAGATCGATCTTGTTGAAGTGCAATGTTGTCTGTGATAGAATTATATCTAGTCAAGGAAACCAATCAATACCAATACCATTCATGTAACAACTCTAAAGCTAGAGATAAAAACACTGAAATTTTCTACCTACATTTTCAGTGAAAATACGATAAAGCATGCAATTAAAATCCTTTAATAATTATGGAATATTAGAATTCAAAAGTTAGAAACAAAGAGGAGGGGACTATATATAATGAAGAAAGCAAAAGGTCATTAAAAATAGGAAAAAATGAAAAGATCAATGTGGGTTTTAGAAGAGACTCTGAAAGCTTCAGTAACTAAGGCAAGCAGAAGAAACGATAAAGTCAAAGGGCTGAATAGTAAATTTCAGGGCTGCTTTAGAAAACAAGGTAAGCTATTATAACAGAATGTGCCAAGTCTTAGAGTTAGAAAACCAAAAGGAACAACATGCTCATCATATCTTAAATTGAAATAAATAAATCAAATATTCAGCCCAAAGTTGCAGTTTGGAAGATTGTATGGGTAAAATATTGAACAGTCAGTAAGTATCAAAGAAGATGGAAAGAATGCAGAACCATTATACACAAAGATGGAGTTGACATTCAGCCATTTCAAGAGGTAGTATGTGTCAGCAAGAGTCAATGGTACTGAAGGGAGCAGATCAACCTGCACCAAGAGCATTAGCCAAAAACAAGGCTCCAGGAATTGATGGCATACCAACAGAAATGTTTCAACAAATTGCTGAAGCCAGGGAAGCACGCACTAATCTTTTGGGAAACAGCTAATTGGGCAACTGAAAGGAAGAGAACAAGGTTTGTACCCATTCCAGAAAAAGTTTACTCAACAGAATGTGAAAATTATAGAATAATATCATCGCTATCACAGGTGAGTGAAATTTTGCCAAAGACCTTATCATGATGGTTGTAACCGTACATTGACAGGGAACGCCAGAGATTCCCAACAAAATCAGAAAAAGATGTAGAACAAGGGATACCATTGTTGATGCCAAGTGATTTGACTGATGGAGTACCAGAAAATGTCAGAGAGATGTGTGCTTGTGTTTTATTGACTATGTGGATCTTAAAAGTTATGGATAGCCTCGAGAAGACTAGAATTTCCAGGATACTTCACTGTGCTCATGGGAAACCTATACAGGACTCAAGAGATGATTCTGAGAACAGAACAAGGGAATGGTGGCTGATTTAAAATCAGGAAATCTGTAGATCAGGGCTGTAATCTCACATCATATTTATTCATCTGCATACTTATCAAATAATCAGAGAAGCTGCATTTTATGAAGAAGAATGTGGCACTGAGATTGGAGGAATGCTTATTAACAACCTTATGCAGATAAAACAACCTTACTTGCTGGAAGTGAGGGTGACTTGAAGCTGTGTTAGTCCGGGTAGACTGGAATAACAAATTTATAGACACACACATATGGATATGAGGGAATGGTTTATATACAAAAAGGAATGGAACACTGAGAAAGCATATCAACCCAGTCCAGTTCAAAGTCATAAGTCGAATATTAGCCCATATGTCCGATACCAGTCTATAATGGCTCCTTCCGACTCACGAAGTCACAGACCGGTGGGTACAGAGTCCCAGCACTGGCAGGAGTCTCCCCATGGCTCCTCACTTCCAGGGCTCAGGGTCCATCAACAGCATCCAGTGGTGGCAGAAGCAACACATCACTGGCAGGGGTCTCCATGTGACCTCTCCAGCTTCAGAGGTCTGGCTCCATCAGGGCAAAGTCGTGTGGCTTCTTCCCCAGCTCCTCAGACACTGCCATCTTGTCTTGTCCGTGATTCATCATCTCTGAGACTAACTCCTGACAACCTGGGAGATAGCTTCTCATCTCCACGAGAGAAATATCGTGAGATTTCCCAGAAGTCTCAGGGAAAGCCATGCCCACAAGGAGGTCTCTTGGCTACTCCATGACTATCTCCAGACCAACAGGTTAGGCTCCACCCCTACATCTCAATCATGAAATTAACATAAGCCCATGACCACCACAAGGCAATTGCGGATGAAGATCAAAGATTTCAACCTACACTGTGGGCGTTAATTCAGCATAAAGAAAACAAAAATCATCATAATTGGAATAGTAGTAAATATCATGATAAATGGAGAAGAAAAAATTAAGCTGACAAGGATTTCTTGTTTGGATCCCATCATCAGTGCTTGTGGAAGCAGCAGTCAAGAGAGGAAATGATGCATTGCATTCAGTGAATCTGTAACGTGTCAAAAGACAAGGCTGTTACTTGGAGGTCTAAGATGTGCCTGTCCCAAGCTATGGTATTTCCAATTACCTCATATGCATGGGGAAGTTTGACACTGAATAAAGAAGACCAAAGAAGAATCAATGTATTTGAATGTGGGTGCTGGTGAAGAATATTGAAAGGATCATGCACCTGCCACAAAAATAAACAAATGTTTCCTGGCATAAGTACAGCCAGAATGTTCCTTAGAGTCAAGGATGGTGACACTTAGTCTCACGTACTTTGAACCTGTTGTCAGGAGAGACCAATCCCTATTGAAGGACATCTTGCTTGTTAAAGTCGAGGAGCAGGAAAAAGAGGAAAGCTCTCATCGAGATGGGATGAAATAGCAGCTGCAACGATGGACTCAAATATAAGAACAATTGTGAGAACTGTTGTTGTGCATGGCATCACTAAGAGCCAGAACTGACTCCATGGCACCTCACGACAACAAATCATAGCCTTCTAGCTTCCATCAGATGACTGCGTAGATGCATACAAACAAATTCAATCAGTCGTTAACTTGGAGATTGGACAGTTTTGCCATGAGGTTGGGTATAAAATGAACTATCTCAGCAGCAAGACTGGAAATTGTGATTAGCAATAAAGAAGAGCCATATGTGGGATGTAGACTCCCAGATCTCTGAGAAGAGAAGTGGTGCTGCAGAACTAGTGGAAGAAGCCATGGCGCCAAGCACACAAGGCAGAACCATGGGATTTCCAGTCATTGAAGGAAGAAAGCTGAATATTTTGGGATAGGAAGCTGCCTTGCAGATTAGGGTTCACTTTGAACATTTATCAGCGGTAAAGAAGCTTTTAACTCTTGCTCAAGTCCAGGCAAAGGACCATGTGACTGAGAAGCTGACCAGGACCAAAGAAGGCCTGGGCATAAACATGACTGAGAACTACCATTTCTGGTCCTAGACTGTTAAGATGTTAACTTCCCTAATAAACTCTGCAGCCATGAGTATTGTCTCAGTTATGTGCGTCCATTGCTGCAGAGAAGGGGAATGTCCTGGGAGAGATGGGTTGGTGTAAGAAAAGGGTAAAGAAAACTTGAGGGTTAAGGAGGCAATACTGACTTCGACGTCTTAGAAACTAGCCTTGACTTGGTGATTAGTCTCTCTCTTATGACTTCAGAGAATGCCAGACACTACTTTCAAGCCATTCTTGTACCTCTCCTCTCAAATATGACTAAAGACCACCGAATTAGAATGTATATACACATATACATCCACATATATGTATACAAACACACCTATATTCACACACAAAGGCAATGGTGTATCCAACTGAGTTCCTAAAACAAATATTAAGGGAAGGCTCAGAGTTACAGTGAACTACAACTCTAATAAACCCAATCATTAGAGAACAAGATAGAATATATATATGTATATGCACACACACATATATACATATGTATATTTTATGTCCACCAAAAAACACCTGGGATCTACATGTAACCGCCTCTCTGGGGCACGGACAACAGGGAAGTGAGTGATGGGACACATTTGACAGTGTATGATATGAAAAAGTAATAATAATTTGTAAATTATTAAGGGTTAATGTGGGATGGGGAAGGAATAAAAATATGGAGAGCTGTTACTGGGGGCCTGAGTGGAGAGAGGATGTTTTGAGAGGGATGATGGCAAAAAGTGTGCAAATGTGGCCTGCATACAATTGATGCATGTATGGATCGTGATGGGAGTTGTATGAGCTCCCAGTAAAATGATTCATTAAAAGAAAAAAGGGAGGGGGAAAGAGGAGCTTATACCAAGGGCTCAAGTAGAAAATATTTGGGAATGAATATGGCAACATATGTACAAATATGCTCGATACAAATGATATATTGAATGTTATAAGAACTCTAAGAGCCCCCAATAAAATCATTGGGCAAAAAAGAGAAAGGAATAACTAGAAATAAACAAAAAAAGTGTACTGATCTATTATTAAAAACCAGTTACTGAAAAGCATACAGAGCACAGTTTAATGCTGCTACATATAAAATATAACTGCTATTGAGTCTATTTTGACTCATAATGACCCTGTAGGACATAGAACTTCCACTGTAGATTTCCAAGTCTGTAACTTTTTATGGGAATAGGAAGCCCATGCTTTTTCTGGTGGAGTGCTTTTGGGTTCAAACTGTTAAGCTTGCAGTTAGCAGCCCAGTGCAAAACCACTACACCTAGTGGGTTCCTGAGCAGGACCATAAGGCACTATTGACAGGAAAGAAACTAGTTACTGTCTAGGGTGATTTTATAGACAGGCCCCCCTCTCTAAGTCACATGCAACTTTTCAGACAGGGTAAAGAGAGATAGAAATACACATTTTAAACAAGCCTTGACTCTGAAGAGACAGCACTATCTGAGAACACTGGGCAGAGGGACATCAGCAATGTCTGGTCAAATCAGCCTCCAAGCCTGGTTGCATCCAAGGTGTATAATAATTGATTTTTATGATATAGTACTGAGTCATCAAGAAAAGGTTACATTTTCTTTTCAGAAATCTCTGTGTAAGAAAGCATGTAATCCATTTGATAAAGATTTTAAGTTTCAATACTTAAAATTTCTTTGCAAAGTCTTTTGGTGCAAAAAAGAAAACATCACAGTTATCTGGAAAATTCACTTATGTGGAACAATGTCTCTCCTAAAAATTTTACATCGATGAGGCAGTGTGTTCTACTTAGCTAAGTGCCTTTCTTCTTTGTTGACATTTCATTGCCTAATGTTCTCAAGCTTTTCAAAGTTCTTAAGACCCAAGCCTTGAATTAAAAACTTCTTGAGACTAAGGTTTATGACATCCATTCTCAAACACTCAATATCCTTGTGGTTCTTGGGTTTTGTTTCCGTCATGAAACAAATATGATTTGACATTTCCAAAGACTACAAACTCTCAAAGTATACATAAACTTTGACATACCCCCTAGGCATTTTTGCAAGATCATGAAGCAATAGTTAGCGGACTTTGGTAGTTTAGCAAAGCAGATCTAGAAAGTTTTTGCAAGAAAATCAATTAATTTAACCAGTCATCCTTACAAAGACCCTAAGAAAAAAATAACTAGATAGAATTAATCTATAAGTTCTCAAAGGCAAAGTATGTATTGAAAAAGACTCATCTTAGTTAGGATTCCAGTTTTCAAGAAACATGAATACTGCGAACACATAAGGTTTGTCATTGTCTACCTTGATAGCCTCATAGCCTAATACTTCTTCCTCTTGGATCTTTGTCTTCATACTTACCAACTTACTCTTTTACTGAGTTTCACCAGATTCTCTTCCCACGTTGGTGTTTTCTTATATGCTATTCTTGCTGCATGAAAAAGCCATTTTTCCTCAGCTTTTGCCTCACTCCAATGCTCTGTCCCAACAATACCACTCACAAAACATGTTTCCTTCTAACAGCAGTTAAAGAAAGGGTCTTTCCACTGTGCCTTTTGATAAAGAGAAAACCTCGAGAGGCTATAACACTCACCCCAAGTTTTAGCTTGAGCCTTTTAGCCTGTGTATCAGAGCTGGAATTGTTATGGTAGGTGCCATTTTTTTGGATGACACATCTCTAACTTCAGCCACTTCATTGAGAAATACTCCAATCCCTGATCCCCTAAATGTGGGATATCCATCCGTCACATGTCACCTCCTCAGGTCCCACACAGAGAGGCTGTTAGAGCAAAGAACCTTACCTGGCGTGTTGAGCAGACGGGACCTTCTGCAGTAATAGGCTACTTCCTGCTCACAGTGCTCAGAACCATCGATCATGGCTTCCAGCTGCTCCATGCTGCCTCCGTAGTCTAGGACCATGATATATGGCTTTTCTGGGCCCGCACCTCGCACATGGGTCAGCTCCATCTTGTTGTGTTGAACTGATGTCCAAATTTTGTCAGCTGCCATGGCAGCATAAGTCAAGGAGAGAGATTAAAAGGAAAGTGAGGAGCGCATAAAAAGAGCATGAAAAGTAGTACAATAAGTCATTCAACATGCATTCATTAATCCCTACTGTATTCTCTACTCTTGTAAAGAATATGACCAGTGAGGTCTTTTGTCTGTTTTCCATATTGAATTCAACCTCAAGTTGGGCAGAATAGGATTAGTAATCCTAAAAGTTAATTTTGGGGAGGGCTTATTCCATAGATTTTATATGATTTATTTAATAGACATTATCTCATTTCACACCCGTATGCCAGTTTGTTATGCTGGGGCCATTTAAAGTTGGAGTGATTCTGAAAATTATCCAGTGGCATTTTAAAGGACAATAAGGTCACTTAGAGTAGACATGTTTTAGTAGTCTCCAAACTAAACCAAAGTCAGAAGAAGGGTCCAATGACACATTCTTGAAATTTAGTCAATAAAACTTTGGACATCACAACAGAACACTGTGTAACAGAGTGCTGCAAGATGCGCTCCCTAGGTTAGCAGGATCTCAAAAGATATGGTGCTTACAAGAGTAAACTTGAGCACATCAACAATGGGAAAGATGGGACAGGATCTGGCCCCATTTTCCGTCTGTTATACATGGGGCTGCCATAAATCAGAGCTGACTTAAAACCAATTAACAGCAATCTCATTTAAAATGGACAAAGCCAACCTTGAAACACATTCAATACTTCCATCTCAGTGATAAGGAAAATAAGACAGGTTGAATAGGAGCTCACGAAAGATGACATAATGACTAATTGAGGACTTGTACCCCAAATACGTGAATCAGAGCCATCAGTCTGTGAGCTCCAAACCACATACCTGTCATAAGAAAACATGCATATAAATAATATACCTGTCATAGGAAAACATGCATACAAATAATTCCTTCTGAAAATCATGAGTCCTGAATTGAAGCTAAGGTTACATATTTGTAAAAGATGGGTGAGATTGAGCAAGCTACATAATGCTTTTGATGCATTATATGCCAGCATTTTTGTTTGTTTTCTAATTTAATTTTCATGTCACCTCTATTTACCAACCTATTTGAAATGTTATATCACAAAAGAATATGCAGAGACACGGACCTTTAAGGCAGGAGAGAAGAATATGTTTTCTCTAGCCAAGAAAGAATGAAAGAAATATTTTATAGTTTGACAACTATGTATTTGAAGCCTGTTTCTGCCAACAACTCACGTGGAAAAGTCAGTTGACTTTTCAGATACTCAATTTCACAAGTGAAAGTACTTTTTAAAAGGAAAAAAGCAACAGCGATATGAGATAGCAACCCAAAGTGTGATGCAGTCCAAATAGTGACATTGTGATCACAGGCCAGGCTACAATATTTACTGCAATCAGGCACTCATTGATTCTGAACATCCTCACAAACTTAATAGAGGAAGAAGAGGGATATGTTTTCATCTGAAAATCTTGCCCAAATTTTAGCATCTTACTCTTACTAAATGACAGAGCTGGAAAAGAACTTAGTATAGAATTCATGTGGGTTGGGGTACAGCTCAGGGTTAGAGCATTTGACTGCAAGAAGTCATGTGGATTTTCCTTTCAAAATCCTCTTTATTTTAGAAATGAGAAAACCAAGATTCAGAAAATGAAGGAGAGGCTTGAAGATTACATAATGAATAACCACAATGAATCACATGTAATGAATGTAATCATAATTAATATTAATACTATTAAGCAAGATCCTGAATATTGGCACAATTAAGTTAAAATTGAAGAGCACTGATCACCAAGACTCCCAGTTTAAATTCTATCTCTGCTACTAACTCTGTATGTCTTAAAACAAGTCACTTTACCTCTACGTCAGCTTGAACATAATAGAAATTCAGGACAAGGAAAGCAAACAGTTTTGCTTTGAACTATCTGTATTTTCCAACTCTAAAAGGAAATATTTTTTTTGCAGCATACAATTACATTTTGCTCAAGCATTCTGGCTCATCTTAAAACTATTTTCTAAGCTCAGATAAACAACCTGACCCCAATTTTGAGGCAGCATAACAAAATTCAGAAAATAAAGTAAATATTGATGTTATCTGACTTTTATAATTTTGAAATCAATGATAGGACATGATTCATAATAAAGATAATAATGTTACAGAATTAATTAAACCATAATTCCAAAACTGCTGTTGGCATCATTAAAGATGAATGTGAATACAATAACCAAAAGAAATTAATTGCCTAATAATTGAATATTGCATAAAAAGAAATAAAGACTGTCGATGTTGAAATGCTCATGGTGCTTATAATAATAACAACAAGAAAACCCATCTTAATCTATACTAACAGATAACATTCATTACTACTGATAAAATGGCATTACATATATGCTCTTTTTAGTACACATTGCAGTTAACATCACTAGCTCCAGCTTACAGATTTTCGTGGATATAAGTTCTTGGATATAACAAATGCGTCTCCAGGTTCCAATTGTCCAAACAGTTTGATTTCAAATGTAGTCCACACAGCTTCACTCAGTCATATGGATTCCCCCCTCCCCCTCCCCAGGAGCCCTGGTGGCTTCTTGGTTACCTAGTGGAGCGCAACATTGCCAGGTCAGCAGTTCAAAACCACCAGCTATTGCCTGGGAGAAAGATGGCGCTTTCTACTTCCCTAAAGAGCTCTAGTCTGAGGAACTCACGGGGGCACTTCTACCCTGTCTTGCAAGGTCACTATGAGTCAGCGTTGTCTGGTGGCAGTGATCTTTTTGAAGGGATTTTAAGTGAATAGTGATTTTCATACTATCTTGTAATCCATTGGATACATTGATTTGCTGAGTTAATTACTGATTCATTTTTTCTACATCACATTCCATCTTTAGTGAGAGGGAAAATCAAGTTTTGAAACAATCTTTCATCTCAAAGTCGACTTTCACTTGCCTTGAATGGCCAACTTTGCCTTGTCTTTGGGGCTTTGTGGTAAACTGAAGTTTTAGTAATTCAACTATTTACATATTTTGGATATATGAACTACATTAAACACAATTCAACATAGTATACACAGATGCCAAAGATGGATCCTCCAAACTTACTAATAGACACAACTATACCTAGCTGCAAAAACAGCATGCATGATAGTGGAAGGCATGATTACTTGAATCTCAGAGCCTTCTCACTGGCTGCTATTTCAAAATATTCTGTGTCCTGAGAGTCTCCTTGGAGATATCAAATGTGATAATTAGGTTTTTACACCTGTGGGAAGGTAAAATCTAACCTATAAAGTAATCATAGCCTGATGGTACCTTTTTTGGGGTGTTGTCTGATTGAGAAATCTAGAACAGTTGGCTGACTGGTAAAGGAAATATATGAGTTTATAACTGTGAAAGCACTGCTCAAGATCTGCATGAAATACCTAAAAGTTTCTGCTTGTGCCATAAAAGAAAGCCTTCTTTCTTCTAATAACAGAATCGATGTTGCTGAAAACCAAATCCAGAATACTATTATACAAGTAGGTAAATTGTAAAGCCAGCTGAATTGTCAAACCCAAATGGTGGGAAATATGGCATATGGAAGACCCACTTTCCAACATCCCCCATAGGAAGTCAAGTCCCGATCAAGGTGTGGATGGTGTAAGGGCAATACTGGTCCCCACACACCTGGCTCAGTTCTTTCTAATGTTCAGTTGGTTGGAAATGGATCTCATAGCAAGTGGTAAACTATAGCAATCAAATTCCGACACGACTACTAAGGATCCAATCTATGAACAATTAGTTCTTAGGATATGGCCCTACTCAATACTCACCGTCATGAAAAGATCACTGAAGGTGTGGATGCTATAGAAAGTTGCAATGAAGAAAGCAGATGGGGTCTAGCTACCAGGAAAAAATAGCATCTAGAGTCTTAAAGACTGGTCTTAAAACAAGCAGCCATCTAAATGAGGCATCAACCAAGTCCACATGGGAGAAACACACCAACCTGTATGATACAAGGATTACAAATAATAAAAGCTAAATTTAGAGGAGGGAATGGTAGCAGGACTTAAATTGTGAACACCCACCCAGTTTGCAGAAGGCTGTAGATTAGAGTGGAAACTCAATGTCCACTGCAGGATTCCTACGTGGATTAAACCTTTGATGAATCATCTCAGAACACAGTCCAAGAATGGGAGTAACCTCCATGCTAACACATAGAGAGCATTGTAAAGTCAACGTTAGAATTACTAAGGTTAAAATACAATGATTTCTCCATTTAAAGTTTCAGTTTTTTAGAAATTTCTGCTTTCTTTTTATTGATGTTTTCCTATCTTTTGTTTAGTCATTGAGGGTGAGTTTTGCCGGTTTGCTCCATGTTTGTGTTTTGTATGGCTATCTGTTTATGAAATTCAGGATTTGTGAAACTACAAAGATAGTAACTGGCATTAATAATAATCTAGTGGCAGAGCAGAGGAGAATAGGGGGAAATGAGGAGACAACAAAAATGGATCTGTGAAGAGAATGTTCTGAGATTGATTATGATGGTGCGTGTACAATTCTTAATATGATTGAATGCTTAAAGTGTACACTATGAAGTATATGCCAAGAAAACGATTATTTTAAAAATATATAATAGGGTTGATGCATTTTTGTTTTTATAAGTGTGTCATGTCCAGTACAAGTATGATTTTATTATTGTTTTTTGAGATTAAATACGGTTAAGAGTTGTGTACAAATGCCAAATTTACAAGGGGTGGACTGTGATGTTTAGTTTGTGTGGGTAGGCAAGAGTGAAGTCCAATTTATCCAGTAGGTCATAGCCTGATGGTGCCTCTTTGGTAGTGTGACATAGTTGATCTAGCTATGAAAGTGAATGCCTTAGGGATATTTCCTCTCAGTGTGAATTTCACATGAACTCCAAAGGTATACAGTTACCCCATTCACAGGTACCACTTATCTCTGCTGCCATCTGCCTTCCATTTGTAGTGAGTACTTTTCTAAAGTCATCCACTGGCCACAGAGAGATGTTTGGACATATTTTATTTTTTTAGCAGTATACTAAAATATTTATTAAAATAACACAAAATATGGTAATATTTAACAGCGTAAATGCAACAATGGTATTAAGAACATCCTCACTTTCATTAACAAATGAGGGGAGGCATGGCTGTGCCCTTCATGTGACCTGACTGACATTGAGACTCCAGGAGGGGGACTTCCCCTGAACACCCAGCAATCCACTGCATGTAAACAGCAGCGGACAGTCAGCAGGCACATAGTATCATAAACAAATGTTCTGGGGTACCACAGCTTTGGACCATAAGATGCACCCTCAATTTTCTCTGACTTTGAGGGGGGAGGAATGCATATTATGCTCCAACAAATATGATAATTTTTCCCTGTTCTTACATTACATTCTTTAAATCTATCTGGAGCCAATAATGCTCATCTGTGTTATCAGGAGAGACCAGTCCCTGGAGAAGGACATTGTGCTTGGTAAAGTAAAGGTCATTGAAAAAGGGGAAGATCATCAATGAGATAAATTGATACCACGGCTCAGCAATGGGCTCAAACAGAACCAATAAAAGACATATTTTACTTGGAATTAACTTGTGCATGTTTGAACTGAATATACAGTATCCATTTTGGGATCCATCAAACAGTTCACTTCAAATTTTCTATAATCATGTCATGAAATTTTGAGTGCATCCAAACTCTTATAATGTCTTCAAGACTCATTCATTTCCGATCCTGATTCTTACCACACTTTTCCTAGCTTGAGATGCTTTCCCTACACACTTCAAAGTCAATAATCTGCTTCCTTGTCCACCTAGGACTTTCATGCCTCGACCACTTCCTCTTGCTGCACTGGCTACAAGGACACCATATAACCATTACCTTCTTAGGGATACCTTTCCTAATACTTGTCAGATAAGACCTGCCACCCCGACTCTCCATTTTTCTTTGTAGCCTTTAAGTTTTCAATAGTGTAGAGACTTCCTATGCATTTTTTAATTTTATCTCCAGTGACAGAATGCAACTTGGCTATAAAAAAGGAATCTATAAATGGATCTACTTGGAGAGATGATCAACACTGTCCACATTATTAAAAGAGTCTGTTACTCAAAAGAAATGAAAACATATACATTAGAAACTTGCAATGGTTTTAAAGTGAGAACTTGGATTTTCTTCTGTAGAGATCTGGGAAAAATAAAAATTATCCTCTTCCATCCAATGAGGTCTATGAGTGTGATGAACTATAATTTCTTATAATATAGTTGTGGCTACATACAATAATGACTATCTTCTCAATTAAATTGTCAATATAGATTGTTTTATGTGTCTAGTCTTATTCGAATTTCTTGAATTTTATGAAAATTCTTCTACACAGTCTTTTAGTCCTCTTGAGCTCATCGTGTTAATCTGGGCAGATTCGAGAAACAAACTCAAAAACATGTATATGTATGTAAGGGAGAATTTTATATAAAGGGTAATTTGTACATTAAGAAAACACTCTAACCCAGTGCAGTCAAATGTCATAAGTCAGATATTAGGCCATATGTCCGATACCGATCTATAAAGTCCTCTTCAGACTCACGAAACATATATAAAGATGCCAACTGCAGAATGATCGCAAGACAGTGAGCGGGAAGTCTTTGGATCCTGTGGTGTTGTAAGCAGTTCTGCACTGTCAAAGGTCTCTTTGTTATCTCTTTGTTGAGACTTCTGGGGTCTGGTAGCATCAGAGTAAGTCCATGTGGCTTCTCTTCAGAGATATCTAACAGGAAGTCAACCTTGCCAGCTGAGTGTCTTCAAGGGAGTGAACTGAGAAAGATGGTGTCTCCTGCCTCCCAAAAGGAATTACTGGATTTTCCAGAATTCTCAGAAGACCATGCCCACCTAGGGGTTTCACTGGCTATCTCCAGATTGACAGGCTAGACTCCATGTCTACACTCTTAATCTTCAATTGCCACCAGATTAGGTGACGACCATATTCATAAACTTGGAAAAAATATGTGATGGAAGTCTAGAATATCATGAAAAAATGTAGCAATATATTATTTTATAGACCAGCAATACAAGACCCAAATCACAATATTTTTATTTTCCAAATCTATCTCTACACAACTCACTTCCCTCAATTGACACAGAACTGTAATATTTTCCAAGATATAGAGTATATCAATCATTATTTTGTTTAAATATATGCCCAGTTGGTCTGTACAGTAGCTGCAGCATATAAACAGGAGGATAGCATACTACCCAACTCTTCAAAAATGACAACATTTTGGAAGGAAAATTACACACACATAAGCTTAATAGACACAGCATGCTTTATGTGTACTCTCAGGAATGAGAGGGAGAAAGCAGTGCAGACATCTACAAGGTGAAGGTCAAGGGGAGGAGGTTGTTAGAGAAACTTGTCTAGTGTATACGGGGAACTATTATCCCTGAGAATTGACTAGTCCATAGCAATCAATCACTCTCAGACCATCAGTCCCTGTGCTAGCATTGCGCATCTCATAGGACTTCAAAACATCTATGCTAAAAGATAAGGTAAATCAATTGTCACAATCTGCAGTGGACAGGTTTTTGTACCAGCATGTCGCAACAAATAATCTGTGCATGTGTTTTGTAAAGCTCCCAATGGCAACACATTTTTATGCTATACAATCAAAACATGCGCACACAATTAATGAGAAGAAACAAAGAGAAAGAGAAAACTATGAGCCATAGAAGGAGCAATGAGGAAGTATTATGTGTAATCATTCCTGTGTTGCAATCCTTCCTATATAGACCACAGGGAAGTCCTTTAGGATCCTGGGTCTCTGCCTAGGATACCTAGATTCTCTCAGTTCTAATTTCTGAAGCTGTCAATTGTTTACCTACAGATACACAATTCAATTTTCTCACATTATTACTGCATTTTTTAGTACTATTGTAATTACTACCTATCATAGTAATTACATACGATATAAATGATTCCTCTGTTCCCATGGAGATCATCACTAAGCATGAAGAATTTTTTAAAAATAAAAATAACAAAGTAGAGATGACAAGAAATAACCCTGAGCAACAAACTTCAATTCTATACACAGACATATCTCTTTAAAGAGCCAGAAAAAAATGATGTAAGTTTGTAATACCTGGAAGGAAGGGAGTGCTACAGACTGTCAATATCCAATTTAATTGAGGCTAAATCATTGTGTGGAGCTGCTTTCAGTACTTTGATAAGTGTGCTAATTCACTTATATACTTACTCTAATAAATCAAGTCTATGCTTAAGTCTCTGGGGTCGCTTCTTGTATAGTTATATTGACAAAGTAAAATTTCTATATCATGGGTAAAGGCAGCTTAAACAACCCTTAAGATATAATCTAACACTCATATCTCATTTAATCATCTACAGCTTTTTGAAATCTCTGGTTTTACATTAGTAGTAATTTCATTTTTTTTGTTTCTATTATTTCTGTGTTTAGATAAGAAGCAATCATGGTTGAATCTGTGGGATCTTGGAAAGGGATCTGCAATTTATGGAGATAGATATTATCCGTGAAAGAATGTGCTTCGGTGTGTTCGGATCTAACTTCCAATCCAATCTCTGTCACTTCCTAGATGCTTGAATAAAGTCACCATAGAACCCAAGCCCAAACCTCCTCCTTTGTAAATGAGACATATCAATTTGGGGGTTTTGTTGTGAAAATTAAATAAAGGTGAGTGGACTGAAGCTAGCCTAGTGCCTAACTCAGACACTGTGCACATCGTATGCAGCATAAGGTAGGACGCAAAATTCAAGTTTAAATACCCATAGTATTTTAGAATAATGTTATTCAAGAGATAATCTGAAGAGGTCACTTCATTATCAGAACCCCCTCATGTTGGAATAGAAAATTGGTATAAAAGAATTTTCAACTCTCTTCAAAATACTTCAGAATCCTTTCAAGCGCTCCTTTTCCTCTATGATCATTAGTCCAGCTGCCACTGTGTTAATCCATGTCTTGCTAAAAGCATTGCTTGAGCATGTCATATTTGTGTAGCGCTCCTGGTCCCCTTGCATTAAGCATTAGCATAGACACCTCTGCGCTCTGCTTCTGGGGTTTGTGACCATCATTACCACCCATGGGAATGGTTTCTAAAGGAACGGGATCATGGTACAAAGAACATATGTGAACTTGCCCATATGGACCCACTAAGTACAGGTTTTAGCTCAAAAGGTTGGAAGAGGATCGAATAGTTGGTTTTTTGTGCTTTTGGTTCACCAAAGCCAGAGTTGTGAGATAGCCTAAGTCAAGGTGAAGTAGGTGAAGTTCCAGACTCACCTTGGTGTATGACGCACAACCAAAGCAAAACTCACTGCCATGCTGACTCATAGCGACCACATACGAATTTCCAAAACTGTACCTTTTCACAGGACTAGAAAGTTCAGTCTTTCTCCTTTGCAGCTGTTGGTGTCTTTGAACTTCAGATCAGGCACAACCAAACTCACCACAACACAACCAGGGCTTCTCTCTAGCAGCGGTTCCCAACCTGTGGGTCGTGACCCCTTTGGGGATCTTACCACCTTTTCACATGGAGAATCACGAGAAAGTATTCCAAAGGGAATTTGACATGTTAGACTGTATTTATCAATATAAACCCCTATACCCACAAATGGAGAGCCTTGGGGATACAATGTTTACCAAAATAATAAGAAACAAATTTGTGAAGGGAACCCCAGCACCTCTGAAGAGTCTGGTTGTTTCAATTTTATGTCAGCCAGGCCAGATAGTGAGAACTGCCAGAATTGAGTAGACACTTGCCCAGAAAGTTGGGTCATGTGGGAACAGTGAACTTGGGTAAGTGGGACAAGAGAAAAAAAAGAAACTTCAGAATAAGTCTAGAAAGAAAGAGACAGAAAACTGGAGGCCAGATCGGTAGTGCAGAAACAGCAGCAGGCAAAATATTGAGGAAAAAGACAAGAGTAATAGGTTTAAAAATGTTTTAAAACGATGGAAAGTAGGATAGTACTAATTTAAAAGAACTTAGGAAAATAATCTAAATTTTAGTTGAAAGGAAATGTGCTGCTGTTTGGTTGGAATCTAAGTTCTGCCCAGGAGTGCCATAGACGGTGGGGGGAGGGAAAGATGTGTGCCCTAAGAGCTGCTGCCCTGAGAAGAGGGGTGGAGGTAGGCTCTTATGGGCACACCCTGGGACAGCCTGAGTGGAGTGACTGTCTGCAGATCTTCCCTGGTAAATGCTGCAAAGTGCCAGGAATCTGCGTGAATGAGACATCCACAGAGACTGTGGAGTGTGGCGGACTGGCCCTGAGGGTGGGGGGCATGGATCATGCCATTGGGAAAGTGAAGAATTTATGCAGACTAAGGGAGGATGCAGACCAAGCACAGGCCGTTCAAGAAAAGAAGAGATCCAAAGGATAGGGCAGGACAAATGGGTTCTGGCAATGCTCAGGCAGTGAAGACTGACCAAGACAATTTAACAATGAGGAGGCAAACATAAATATCCAGAATATGCACCATGGTATGTGTTCACTGTTTGGAAGTCTTCAAATGCCAGCTCATGTAAACCAAGCAAACAAAGGATGGGATGGATGTAGGAATGTTTCTAGATTGAAAAGGGACCAAAGTGTTATGACCATCAATTCCAATATGTGACCTTTGCTTGGATCCTGAATAAAAATATAAAAATAAAACTGTTATAAGTGGCAATATAGGCTTTATATGAAATAATATTATTTATTTCATTTTTATTTTCTTCTGTCATGTTTTGTTATGGTGGTAATATAGGAAAATTTACTATTAAGAGGTACGCAAGTGGCCACCACTTCCCCTAGAGCAGCAGTTTTCAACTGGTGGGTCTCGATCCTTTTCAAGGTTGAATGACCCTTTCACAGGGGTTGCCTGATTCATAACAGTAGCAAAATTACAGTTATGAAGTAGCAATGGAAATAATTTTATGGTTGGGGGCAGGGTAACCACAACTGTATGAGGAACTGTATTAAAGGGTCTCAGCATTAGGATGGAGAACCACCGCCCTAGAGTCTTAGTAGCAAAATTTATGATTAACAACATAATCTTGCTTGCTATCATAATATCATTTTTAGTTCCGAAAAGAGGTTAGGAAAAGGTTCTTCCTTTGTAGCCACAAGACTGGGGCAATGACCACATCGCCGTCACACGCCCTGCATCAAGGGGCACCTCCCCTTTTCTCCCTGCCCTCTTTTCCTATGTACGTAGCTTTTTAACCCCTCGAGTTTAAGGTCTCAATAATATAAGCTCATTTTTTCCCCTTTATCTCTTCTCTTATGAAACATACAGTGACTATGTGCCAAAATATTTATCTGTCAACGCATGCGGGGATGAGGATGTTTGGGGGAAAACCAGCGCAAGATAGAATTTGACCCTTTCTGCCCTATCCTAATTAGTGTGTTTTGCAAAGAAAACTTATTGCTATCATTGTTGTTAGGAAAACAGAAACACTACCCCACCCTGTGCCATCCTCGTCATTGCTATAGTTTGAAAATACCATGTCACTTCATCTCCATGGAGGTATTCTTCTTTTTTAACTGCACTTCTACTTTTACCAAGAATGATGTCCTTCCCAGAGATTCATCTCTTCTGATAACATGTGCAAAATATGCATTTTGTCATCCTCTCTGCTAAGGAGCATTTTGGTTGTACTTCGTCTAAGACAGGTTTATTTGTTCCTTTACTTTGTTTGCTTTTACTTTCTTCTTCTAGTTTTGATTTAAAAAAAAACATTTTATTAGGAGCTCTTACAGATATCATTACAAGTCATAGTTCCATTACATAAAGCATAGTTGTACAATTGCTGCCATTATAATTTTCAATACATTTTCTTTCTTCTTGAACTCCTTGATATCAGCTCCCCTTTATCACTCCCTCCCTACTACTCACCGAGCCCTTAATATGTTATATATTATTGTTGTTTTGCCATAATTTACACCATCCAGTATATCCATTCACCTAGAATTCTGATGTATGCTTCCCTTGAATGGGGTTATACAGTCATCATTGTTATCAGCTCCCCTTTCTCCCCTTTCTCCACCTCTCTTCCCATATCCTCAGGGAATCATTACTCCCCTTACGGTTTCTGAGGGGTTTATTTATCTTGGATTTCATGCTTGGAAAGATCTTTATTGAACATATGTACATATGAAGGCCTGGCAAGAATAGCCAGGTGAAACTAGGGAATTAATAGTGGAAGAAGAACATTTTTAAGAACTAGAGGAAAGTTATGTATTTCATCGCTATTTCATCAGGTGCTATAGCTTTTAATGGCTGGGCACCATCATCTTTATTCTCCACATTTGCTTATGCCCCCATTTTGTCTTCAGTGATTGTGTTGTGAGGGTGAGTTTCACACATTGCCACATTATTAAAAAAAAAAAAAAGAGTTCTTGTACTGAGGTAGGACTTAAGTCAAACCCAAAGTCCATCTGCTTCCTTATTGTACACACACATAAACATACTTTTCTTTATATATTGATATCTTTACATATATACACATCTATATTTATACCTATATAAGTGATTTTTATTTCCTTGTTGTTTCCTCTATTTCTTTCCTCCAGTCCCACTATCACGTTAACTCCTTTGCCTCTCAGTGATTCTTCTTGGGTACCTATCAATTGATCAAACGTCACCAGGGAAATTACATCCTAATTGCCTTCTATTTTAGACCCTTTGCTATTTTCCTGTCCTTGAGTGCTTCCCACTCTCTAACCCTTTCAATATTGTTTGCCAACCACCATGATTTAGATGCATCAATTCTTTGGTCTTCCTTATTCAATGTCCAACTTTCTCATGCATGTGAGGCAATTAAAAATACCATTGCTTGGTTCAGGGGAACCTTAGTCCTCAAAGTGGCATTTTTGATCTTTAACACGTTAAGGAAGTGTCTTGTGCTGGAGATTTGCCTCATGTCATGCGTTGTTCAATCTCTTGTTTGACTCCTTCTGTGTGCATTGACTGTGGATCCAAGCAAGAGGAAATTCCTGACAACTTCAGTCTTTTCTCTGTTTATCATGATATTACCTCCTGGTCCAGTTGTGAGGATGTTCATTGAATTCATATTGAGTTGTAATCCATATTGAAGGCTACATTCCTTGATCTTCATGAGCAAGTCCCACTTGCGCTCTGAAAGCAAATTTATATTATCTTCATGTTGCAGTATGATAATAAGTCTTCTTCCAATGCTAATATTGTGTCTTTCATATAGTCTAGCTTCCCTAATGATTTTCTCAGCATACAAATGGAATAAGGCTAGTGAGAGGATACAACCCTGATGTATACCTTTCTTGAGTTCATGTCATGTAGAGTTTCCTTGTTCTGACTAAACAAAGCCTCATGATCCATATAATATTCAGTGTTCTGGAATTCTCACTCTTCTCAATGCCTTTCATAGTTTGTTGTGATGCACACAGTGGAATACCTTTGCATAGTTAATGAGCCACAAGATAAACATCTTGCTGGTAGTCTCTGCTTTAAGCCAAGGTCCGTTTATTGTCAGCAATTGAACTTTTTACTCCATATCTGATTCTTAACCCAATTTTTATTTCTGACAGCTTCCTGTTGATATACTACTACTACTATGTTTGAATGATCTTCAGCAAAAAATTGCTGACACTCGGTATTAATTCCATGATGCAATCGTTTCTACAGTCTATTCAGTCGCCTTTCTTTGGAATGAGAAAACGTGTAGATCTCGTCCCGTCATTGTCCTAGTAGCTATCTTTCAAATTTCTTGGTTAGATTACTGAGTGTGCAACTTGCACTTCAACTGTTAGTACCATCAGATCTCCATTGTATGCTACTTTTTGAAATGGCTGAATGTCAATAGTTCTGTGTATTCCATCCATCTTATTTTGATGCATTGCACAATGTCCAATATTTTTCCCATAGACTTTTCTGATCTTTTAATTTGAGGCTTGAATTTTGTCTTCAGTTCTTTCAGCTTCACATATGCTAACAGTTCTTTATTTTCTGTTTTCTAACTTCAGATCTTTGCATATTTCATTATTCTACTTTGTCCTTTTAACTACTCTTTGAGAGTTTCTCTGTAGTTCGTTTACTTCAATATTTCTGGCATTGACTTTAGTTATCATGTAATCCAGAGCAAGTTTCAGACTCTCTTCTGATATCCATCTTCATCTTTTCTTTCTTTAGTGTCTTTTTAAGGGCGTTTGCTTAATTCATGCTTGATGTTCTTGCCAGTTGTGGAATTCAAATAACTTAACAACTGGTTCTCTGTCTTAATGTCAATTTTCAGTTAAAAATTAGAAAGTATACCCAAAAGTAGTTTACTATTTCAGCACAATATCAGAGTATGGCTATTTAAAAAGATGAATGTAAATTTGTGATTTCCATCTTGGGCAGTTACCCAGCTGCCCACTTTAGAAAGGACCCTAACTACAATTGCCATTTTAACAACTCATTCACCAAACTCAACAAAACCTTAGGTATCAGTTTTCCTCAACTGAAACTTTGAGAAGGCAGCTCTTTCACATTCATATTTTGAGGCTTTCCAACAAAAGGGTTCATTTTTGTACTGCATCTGACAGTGTTATGATGCTATTCATAAAGTTTTCAGTACCTAAGTTTCCCTTAGTACCTAAAGTTTTTAGTGGCTGATTCCTCAGAAAATGATAGTTTCTCTCCCCCCCCCCACTTTTCTCCTCTTAATAGGGAAGCTCTTCTGTAATCCATTCACTTTGAGTAATCTGGCTGCTGTTATAAATACCAGAAATGTAATTTCCACCATCATAGCGCCACACAAACCTCCACAGAAAGATCAACTCAGAGTCAAGTATTGGGTTTCATTGCTGGATAATATCAATTATTTTGTGGGAACCACGACCTTGTATGTTTTTTAACTTCTATTTCTCATTCTGGACCAATCTCAGGAAATACAAATAAAGCCTCTAGATATGTAATATCAATATATCTGGATCTTATTTTTACATGGTTCAGGAAAAAGAGAAACCTTTGGTTGAAGACACAATGAACACACAGATGTATAAATGTGACAAAATATTAACATTTGCACAATCTAAGTGAAGGACATATGAATATTCATTTTATTTTTCTTTCAAATTTTATGTGTTTCAGAACTTCAGATTAAATAGAATTGGAACCTTGATAGAGCTTCACATGTAATTGGTGCTCAAAAATAATGTGTTCTGCCTGACTCTCATTGGTCCTCTGACAACTTGTCATTCTCTGGTGACTTGTGTGTTCTTACCATACTAGAAGCTATGACACGCATTTCATTTCACCAGAGTCATCATGGTGGACTAGTTTTTGTGGAGCTTCCAAACTAAGATGTACTTAGAAGAAATATCTGAGGACCTGCTTTTGAAAATTAGTCAAGGTAAACATCATGCATCAGAAGAGAATGCTGTCTCTTAGTCTAGTGGAACATGAGTCCTTGTGTTGCACTGGAATCACGTCTGTCACACAGTGGCCTGATATTGGGTTTCTAAGCTTTAAATCTTTATGGGAGCAGAGAAACTCCTCTTTCCCTCCAGGAACAGAATTGTGACCTTGCAATTAGCAGCTGAATACATATCCCCTAGTGCTACGAGTTGGAGGTCACTCAAAATATGCAGTACAGTTAACGCTGGACTCCATCACTGTGTACACAGAAATACCAACACCCCAGAGTCAAAGATTCAGGGGACAGACTGAAGGAAATAATAGCTAGAGTTTCTTCAGTTGCGAATTCCAGTCAATTTTTTTATTGTGGTTTGCCTGGCTTACCTCATAGAATCATTACAAAAACCGTCTATAGATTATATTACTTCTCAAAGAGGATGAAACCTATGAACAGGGAGGAAGATCCACTCATTAGATATGCAACTTATAAGACCAAATGGTCTCAGCCATCAAATGCAAACAAATTTCAAAGTTTTAATGTCCAAACTTTTTTGGGTAGTTGTTTGCCGAGGATATGAATTCAGGAAATGGCCATGGTAATTATGATAACGGGAGGAGTTTCATGAGAGACTGAATTTGAGTTTAGTCTAAAGGAGGAGGTAAGAAATGAAATTCAAGGAGATCAATTGAATACAAGGCATAAGAAATGGGCAAAATGTCTACAGTTAATTCTAGAAAACTTGTCCTCATGTACAGTCTAACAAATAATCAAACAACTATCTTAACATACTTATATGTTAAGATATATTTCTTAACATTTATATATCGTCCATCTATCATCATCTAAAGGATGACGTGTGTGTGCATGTGTATTTAATACAATATGACTCCTCTACATTTGCCTATTATTTGAGCTCTTTAGACTGCTTTGATTATCTTTCCTTGGCTCAGAGTGAAATCAAGGGAAAATAAACAAGCTTCTTTGGAAACACTTTCGACCTCCCACCAGTCACTTCTCTATTCTGAATCAAAAGTATTTAGGCAAACAGGCTACACCTGCATCTGAGTGCAGACAAGCACAAAGTACCTTGCAGACCTTGGGCAAAACACAGAGCAGCTGGACACCTTTCACTGACTTCCCGCATCCTGGATGCTGCAGAGCCTAAGGAGATTAATTTTCTTTACCTTTCTTTCCCTCTGCATAGCCTCAAGACATTCATCTTCACAGAGCTAACTCCAGTCCCTTTTCTTCCATGGCACATTTCTTTTCCATCCTGTCTCTGAATTTCTTCAGCTTCAAAATATTTATCTGGAGGATTCTAACAAAACAAAACTTCTCTGATGACAGTGATGACACTGGGTGATGATACCCTCTTATTTAGGGGCACTTAGAGAATTCCAGATATCTCCGGGGTGCATTGCCTGATAGGAATTAACAACATGCTTAAGGATCCACAACTGTGAGGCATCTACAAGATAATTGTTTGAATTAAATTACATGGCCCAGAAGAACATTATTTAAGAGTTGAATAGTTTTATTACACCATTAGAGAATGAGAGCCTTATGCACAGGTCAGTGGTTTGAGTCACTTGCTCAGTACCGAGGACAGGGCATTTCCTTCTTGTCTTTTTGACAGGACTGACTCCTCAACCCCACAGCACTGGATGGGACTATTCACTAGGTGACCTGATGAAGCGTCTTCAAAGAGGATGCAGACTAAGCCATGTGTTTCTATCTATAAAAGGTTTTTTTTGGGGGGCTAAACCCCGGTGGCGTAGTGGTTGAGTGCACAACTGTGGACCACTGTCTTGGTGGTTCAAATCCAGCAGCAGCTCTCCAGGAGCAAGGCTGGGCCTTCCACTCCCACCAGAGGGCAGTGATGCCCCCCCCCCAAAAAAAAACCCCAAAATGGCTATTTTTTGTCACTAGCAATGCACCCTTGGGAGTGAGGAGATAAATTAGAAAGGTGACTATTTACATGTTAGGTAGTTAGTTAATGACCTGTCTTTGGTGTCTCCCAAGGTCCACTGTCTTGAAGGAAATATTTTTTTTTGTTTTGTTCTGATCATGACCAATAGATGTTGAATAAAAATAATAAGGTATAAGTCAAGAAAATGACATTTAAAAAAAACATTTTTCCTATGCCATTCTTCAGCAACTGAAAGTCAAGTATCTGGCCTTTTTATAATTATCATCTAATATTTAAAAACTTGTGAGGAAGGTATAATTATGCCCATTTCACAAATGAGGAAAGATCAGACACATTAACCATTGAAATTTCACTCTCCAGGGCCACTTCCCTGAGGAGCTCACAGTTATGCCCCTGAGGTGCGAGAAGCAACCTCACCACCATGGCCAGAAATGACTGATGGAGGCAAGGTGGGGGCCAAGGTTGACATGGGATGGGAGCTGGTGGTAGTTGGATTTGACCTCTTCACTCCTTAGATTAACTGCACATTTACTCGTAAGAACCCATTCTTGGGAGTCACAAAGGTAGTTGTCACCTGGCCTTCATGAGTTGCTCATTATGAGACCATGGGCCAATTATTTCACTTGTCAGATTTTCAATTCCCTCCACTATGAAATGGAGAGAATGGTGCCTTCTTTACATAATGTATTTGAATGATGTTCTGAATATAAGGTGCAGAGGCTCATACTTGCAGTTGTTAGTTCAACAAATGTGACCTGCTGCTACAAATTAACCTAAAAGGGCAGTAAGTCCAGAATGTATTCTTAGACCACCATCCTCAATCCCCCCATACCTCCATGACTTTTGTGCTATTTCCATCCCATCTATATTAGCTTCTGTTCTTTTCTATGTGCAGTATGGAGAATATCTCTTTACAATGTCTGTCATCTTACATGAACTGTGAATTCATTAAGCATCAAGGTAGATTAATAATATTGTAACCTTGGTTAATGCAGAGGTGCTAGTCTGAAATGTGAATCTTTCATCTAATTCACAATGAAAAATTCCTGTATTTAAAATATTTGAATGACTAACTGAATAAATTAATTTATAGTTGAATAATATATACATAATTTAATATATAAAGTAAATGAATAAGTGGAGAGAGGATTAAAAATGGGCAAGGAAGTGAACGACTCTCTTGATGGTGCATATAGTGAGTACGTTTAGCTGCCAGCTGAAAGGATCATGGCTTGTGTTCACAAAGAGGTAGGTTGCAAGAAAGTTCTAGTGATTTACTTCCCAACGCATCAGTCACTGATGAGCCTTTAGAACAGAGTTCTAATGGTGCACAAATGGAATACCCATAAGGTGGAGTTGAGTCAATGGCAAGTATTTAAATACCTGACAGATTAACATGGGGATTTTGGAAACCAGTAAGTACATTAGGTAAATGAGACGAAGCTCCAACAATGAGATACAGCGTAACAAAGACAGCGAGGGGTGATGTGGGACTGGGCGGCACCTGCTGTTTCTACTGAGGTAGTTCGGGATTGGAATGAACTGGGTAGCAGGTAACAACAAGAAGAAACTTGATAAAAGGAGGATGATTTAGTAAATGGACGAACATGTGGAAAATGCAGATATAACTGAACACATGAAACAAATGGAGAAGTGGATGTATGAGTGAATGAATGGTAAAGAAAAATAAAGGGATTCAAAACCAGTGAGTGAGTTAGTAAAGGGGAAATAAGAGTGACTGCTGGAATAAAGAGATGAAAATAACATTGTAATTGCTCTCCTCTCTTTTGTCCTCAGTCTGCAGTTCTCTTCCACGTGGGTGTGAGTCAAATGGACTGACTCGTGAAAACTGCTTGCTGAAAGGATTTTTAAAATGCCTGTTAAAACTCTCAGCAGTTAAAAAATGAAAATAATTTCAGGATAACGCTACTAGTTTTACCTACTGGACTAATTTGGCAGGCCATTATGCCTTTTGTCCCAGCTCATTTCTCAACTCAGTGCTTACTGAGAGCGAGAGCCCTGGGGGTTTCTGAGACATAACTCTTTACAGGAGTGGAGAGCCGGGTCTTCCCCCTCACAGTGGATATTGATTTCCAACTGCCAACCATGCAGATTAGATCCGAACATGTAGCCACTATGCCACGAAAGCTCCAGCACCCCAGTCCAAGAGACCACTTTCAAAGAGGAACCAGAAGCTGCCAGAAAGTTTGGATCCATTGCTGAGCTGGGCTGAGAGACTGGACTTGCACAGCCATGTGTAACCACCACACTTGGAATGACAGTAACACATGAAACAGAGGTGATTTTTTTTTAAAAAAGACTTCCCTCCAACTGACTGGATAATAATTTTTCACCAGTAAAAATAGTCCTCTAGAAAACACTTTCTTTAGGAATTGAAATTATTTCTGTAAAGCTATGATATTTGTCTAACAGAAAGAGAAAAATCTATTTTGTTTAGCCACCTGCTCTCTTCCAGTTTCTTCTTAACACTTTTCAAATGTGTACTCATGGGTCTGATTGTATGCCAATCACAAGAAGAAGCTGTCTTCACCTTCCTCCATTTACAGAAAAAGAAATTAAGGTACAAAGATGAAGAGTACCACACATAGTCCCACAGACAATGATTACAAAGGACAACAATTGCAGTAATTCTGAGCATGTAATGAGTACTAGGTAATTTTCTAAGAGGTGTTAATTGATGTAGATAAATATATTTTCACAACTATACCTTTCAGAAATTGGCAGCCTTGCATGAATAAGGAGTTGGAGATTTATGCATAAAAAGTGTGCATGAAAGGTGGACAGGGCCAGATCTTTGATTTTAAAGGATTAATCTTGATGCTGTGTGAATTATGCAACATTATATATAATGGTGAAAATTAGGTGTCTGTCTTTTTTTAACTAGAAGAATGCAAGTTCAAGAACTCTCTAAACTCGGAGGACAATGTCCTAACCATTTTATATGCTCAGTGTTTCCACAGGGTCTAGCCAGACCTCAGACAGCTGATGTATGATTCAGAGTGTTTAAGTAATGCAGGGGAAGAGACATCTCCCAAAGCTTAGGAATCTTGGATGAGCTGTGCTCTGCTATATGCTCAAGGGCGCCAAGAACTTAGATCTAGATATCTATAATTGTAATCCTCTTTCTATAATTTACTAGCTGTATCCATGACAAAGTCATTGTATCTTATCTTGCTTTGTTAACATAGTTTAAAATAAACATCAAATGATTTAAACATTGTTATAGCTACTGTAATGTGATCCATCTTAGACTACATAGAATGGTTGCCTGAGTGATGTAAACAACCAATGCACTCACCTGCTAATCAAAAGGTTGGAGGTTCAAGCCCACAGCCTATGGAGTGCCTTTCTATTGACATAGCTAATGTAAATCAGAATGCACTCAGCATCCTCTGGTTATCCATTGGCAATTTTTGGCAACAACACATCTGCTGGGTGTGTTAAGTTAAAGAAGATTAAAAAACGTGGCTTGTTATTAAAGGTGTCTATAGCTGGCCAGTTGAAATTAATGTATTTTTTAGTTCTATCTATCGCCCTCTCTCTCTGAAATACTTTGGGTAAAAGTCATCAAGGAGACACCAATGAGAGATGCCATCACAGAACTTTCTCACAGATACACATGACACAAATTTCACTTTCTTTGGTGTCCAGGAAAGCTATTTAAATGAAGAACATACTCTGAAGCACAGGGAGGAATAGAGGCAGCACAACTGAGTAATTGCTGATGTCACCAGTAACTGTCGTTTTCTCTACTCGAACAGATTTTTGTGCAGTCTGTATGCAAATTCACTGATGTTGCTCTACCTCTGGGAAGCAAGGTCACCAGTGTTAGACTGAACTGTGTGTACACATTTATTTATTTCAATAACTTGGATAATAATCCATTATCTGCAATCACACTGCACAATTATGTGAAGGAATATTGGAGAGGCTGCAATTGCAGCATCTCTACCTCTTCCATTATTCATTTTTGATGAGTTTCAATGAAAATAGAGCATACTGTCAAATGAGTGATAAACAGAACATCGTAGTGCTGTGGAGGGCTAAGCTATGGGAGACTGTAAGATGATTTGCAAATGGACTGTGAGCAGTTTTAAAACAAAAATGGAGTTTTGTTTCAGAGATTTGATAAAACGTTCTTTGTTGATTCCTAGCAATTCCTGATAATTGTAGAGATTCCGACACATGAAAAATTGGGATTGCATCCATCAAAGGGAAATAATAAACTGCTTTTGTTAGCGGTTCCAAACATACAATTTTTCACATCAACGCACAGTATTGTTGTGTGGAGAAAACACTGTGTAGCTGGGAAACATCTTCTAATCAGTTGATGAGGCATCCTGCAGTTAAGTATGCTACCCAAACACCATGAAAGGAACTTAAAGGTCAAGTTCCAAGGACAATGTTGTCAAAGTACAACACAAATGCTATAAGGTCTGGTTCTCATGGGTAAATCTCTCTTTCTAGATCTGTGTTGTTGTTAGCTGCACTGAGCTAGTTCTTCACCCACAATAAATCCCATGCACAAAGGAACCCAAAGCTGTCTCTTCCTATAACACCTCCATGAGCACAGAGAAACAGACTTCTATGATCCAGGGGAGTAAGCCTTCAGGTTTTCCTTCTGAGCCTGTAAGTTCCAACAAAAGCTGTTAATCATAATGTCAACACACAGACTCCACTGACAGCTGGGTAGTAGCTATTAGAGAGGTGCATTGGCTAAAAATCAAACAGAAGACTCCCACGGGACAGGTGAGAATTCTAGCATGAAGTCACCATTGTCCCTCAGTGGTTTAAACACTTGCTTTGAACAGGTACAGGTACAGGGCTACAGTGGGAATCAAGACCCAATGGCTGGCAAGTGGAAGCCGCTATCTTTTGTTGCTAAGCTGATTATCTAGAAGTGAAGGCAGCATGCACAGGAAAGCACCTGAGTGACTTAGTGAAAACACTGTTTAAAATTGCACCATGGAATGGAGCTGCCCAATTTCACAACCATTTATTTTGTGTAAGTAGAGTGTTTGTGTACATATAGACTAACACTCTCATTAGTATTAAGAGGCTATCATTTTGCCAGCTCTATTTTATTGGTAGGGATAATGAGATTCAGACATGCTGACGGTGTTGCACCTGGTCACGCAGCTAGCAAATGGAGTACTAGAATTCAACCTTAGAGTAAAACTTCAGACTGTGTGATCCATCCATGCGTGATTCCTTTCATTGCATAAACGAAGAATTCTAAAACAGCTGAGGAGCAACGAAAAAACATGGAAGTGAACAAGTTTTACTACGGGGCATATTGGAAAGATTAAAATTGCCCAGTGAAGATTAAACAATGAGGCAGATCCTTAGTTATAAATTTAAAATAAGTTAATGATACAGGGCCTGCATCTAAAATAAATTATATGTGGTGGGAAGGAAAAAGAAAGGCACTTACAATTTGCATTAAGAAAGGTACAAATTGGTCTTCACTTTGGCAAGGATTTACTACAGTTCAATCCACACAAGGCTTATTAAAGGGTTTGTACACTATATAAAAACAAAAATCAGTGATTAACCATTTCTGCTCCCTGATTTCCATCACAGTCCTGGCTAAGCTTACCGGTAAACAGTGAAGGACCGAGTATCATGCAGCCAGTATTGTACTAGGTATGTTGAGGTTAGCTCCCCTTCAACTGTGAACCTAGGCACAGTGGAAAGAAACACTGCCTGGTCTGCACCATCCTCAACTGCTATTACGTTTCACACATCAACTGTGTCAATAAACTCTGACCAGTGCGTTCTTCATTTGTGCTCCCCTTCTACTCTACCAAACATGAGACCCTTCTCCAGGGCCTGGTCTCTCCTGAAAACATGTATGACTATGTAACATAGAGTCTCATTTTTCTTGCCTCCAAGGAACATTCTGGATGAACTTTCTCTGAGAGAGATTTATTAGTTTTTTTTTGGTGGGCTTTCTTTTGGTAGCACATGGTCCTTTCTTTGCCAGCACCATAATTCAAATGAAATTATTCTTCTTTGCTCTTCCATATTCAATGTCTGGGCTTCACCTTCATCTGAGGTGTGGCAGTTACAAAATCTTTTGTCAATTTGAGGATTACGAGTGTAGGCGTGAAATCTAGCCTCTCAATCATATCATAGCCAATAAGGCCTCTGTGTGGGCATGGCTGTCTTCTGAGTATGCTGGGAAATCTGGTATTCTTTTTCGGAGGCAGAAGGCACTGTCGCTTCCTGCAGATTCACTCCCTGGGAGACATCCCTGAGGAGAAGCCACATGATGCTGCTGCTTTAGAACCTACCTGATGCTGCACTAGAAGCTGTAAAAGTCACGTGGAGACTTCTGCCAGTGCTGAGATGCTTACAACACCACAGGATCCAAGGACTTTCTACCCATTGGCCTATGATCATCTTGCATTCGACATCATTGCAGGTGCTTCATGAGTCTCAGGAGGGCTTTATAGATTAGTATCAGACTAATCAACTAATATCAGACTTGTGGACTTGGATTGGACTCCATCAAGGTGCTCTCTTAATGTAAAGTTACCCTTTATATAATTCTCTCTCTTATACACATATGAATGTCTACTGTTTTGTTTCTCTAGTCCACCCTAGACTATCACATGAGGTGATTAAAAATACCATGGATTGGATCAGGTTCATTTTATTTCTCAAAGTGACATCCTTACTCTTGAAAATTTTAATGAGATCTTTTGCAGCACATTTAATCAATAACATACAACTTTTGGTCTGTTGAGTGCAGCTGCCATGACCATTGATTGTGGATTCGAGCAAGATGAAATCATTGACAACTTCAATCTTTTCTCTTTTTACCATAATGCTATGTTTGGACTTTTTGGCTTTCTTTACCTTAAATTGTGATCCCTTTTGAAGGCTGTGATCTTTGGTCTTCATCGCAAGATACTTCCAATTCTCCTCACTTTCAGCAAACGAGGTTGTGTCATCTGCAAATAAGTGTTCCTCTCCACATAGTTCAGATTCTTTATTTTCTCAACATTCTTCATTTTCTCAAGTACCATGTGAGAACACAGTCCTGACACCTTTCTTGATTTTAAACCATGCAACATTCCCTTGTCGTGTGTGCACAATTGCTTCTTGATCTACGGACAATTTCCACGTGTGCACAATTAAGTATTTTTAAAGAATACCATTAGTTTGCTATGGTCCTCACAGTCAAATGTCTTCACACAGTCAATAAAATACAAGTAAACATATTTCTGGCATTCTTCTAAGATCTCTCTGATGTCAGCAATGATATTTATTGTTACACATCTATTTCTGAATGCAACTTGAATTTCTGGCAGCTCCTTGTCAATGTACTACTGCAACCATTGTTGGATGATCTTCAGTAAAATTTTATTTGCATGTGATATTAATGATACTGTTGGATAATTTCCACATTCTTGAGTTAGGTCTCCTTCCTTTAGAATAAGTAAAAAATATGGATCTCTTCCAGTTAGTTATTTGGTTGGGTATCTTCCAAATTTTTTGTTATAGGGAGTGACTGCTTCCAGTGTCTCATCACCACGCTGAAGCATTTCAATTGGTAATTTATCAGTTCCTTGAGCCATGTTTTTTGTTAATGACTGAGTCATTATGTTAGAAATTTATAGAACCTGCTGAGAAACTTGTACATTTACCATATAAGAACATCACGTACTTCATTTGCATCTGATAAAAGTGGCCTGCTTGCCACACATATCAGGAAGTACCACTTTAGAAACACCAGCAGTTTCCTGTCTGCCTCGCATGCAGGTCGGCTCCCAGTCTACCCCCTTGACACCTGCTTGCAAACCTAGGCTTGATGTCTGGGATTACTTCAGCTCTCCTTGTGTGACTGTGGCCTTGACCTCCAGCTCTTTTGACTACCTTCACTTTTTCCTTCTTGCATGACAGGACTGTCCAGTTGTGGGAATGTGATAATAGTGTAAGCAGAGTAAAGTGATTTACAAATCAGTGAGTGAAATCACATTAAAAAGGGTGTGTGTCAGAGTGCTATCCTCTGACTACACTTGTTCAATCGGTATGTTGAACAAGTAATCAGGGGGCCTGGATTACGTGAAGAAGATCTAGGCATCCAATTAGGAAGAAGGCTTATTAAGAACCTTTGCTCAGCGGATGGCATAGTCGTGCTTGCTGAAAGCAGGAGGACTGGAAGCCCCTGCTGATGCAGTTGAAAGATTGCAGCCTTCATAGGGATCACGAGTTTGTTCTAGCTTGTGTTTCTGCTTTCTTCTCAATTCAGGTGTTTGTCTGCTTCACGTTGTGGTCATTGTTAGTTTTTTTTTGTTTTGGTTTTGAATGTTTTTCTGTAGCGGAAACACCAGATAGGTAAATCTATGGAGATAATAACTGGATTAATGGTTCCTTAGGGATATGGCAGGGGAAGTTGGGAGGAAGTAGGAAGATAACAGTGAGTACAAGAATGAAGAAAATGTTGTAAAACTGATTGTGGTGATGATGATAAAACTCTTCTTGATGTGATTGAACTAGTGGATTGTATGACGTGAAGTATAGACAATGTAAATGTTGCAAGAGCCCTGGTGGGTGTAGTGGGTTACTTGTCGGACTGCTAACTATAAGGTCAGCAGTTCAAATCCACCAGCCACTCTGCAGGTGAAAGATGAGACTTTCTACTCTCAGAATAGTTTACAGTATCAGAGACCCAGCAGAATAGTTGCACCCTTCCCTCAGGGTTGCTGGGAGTCTGCATGGATTCAATGGCCATGAGTGGCCTTGAGATAGTCAGACAGTGTAAGATATGATGAAATAATAATAATTTATAAATTATCAAAGTTTCATGAGGGAGAGGGGAGTAGGGAGGGAGAGAGAAAAATGAGGAGCTGATAAGCAGGGCTCAAGTAGCAAGCAAATGTTTTGAGAATGATGATGGCAATAAATGTACCAATATGCTTTCATATAACAGATGCATCTGTGGATTGTGATAAGAGTTGTACGAGTCCCCAATAAAATAATTTTTTAAAAGATAATGTTTGAAAAATTAAAACAAAGATAAAAACAAAAAAGAAAAGAAAATCCTCACAATTAGGGCAGTGAGGAATATCACTGTAAATGTGGAAGAGATTAGAAGGTAAGGCATTTCATTTTGCTTGGATGCATGATCAAGCCCCTCGGAAGCTGCCGGTCAAGAGTTCAAGGGAGACAAAGCATTCCGCAAACCTGCTGCACAAGATTAGCGAGATGAAAAGCCAAGATTTTACATCAAGGAGTATGCTTTTGCCTAATTAGAAACCTGGAGTTTTCTTTTCTTTTTCTAACCCTGGTATATTCAATTGCCTTAAATGCAAGTGTGTAAAAGTGGGACTTTAAATAAGGAAAACTGAAGTAGCAATGCATTTGAATGAAGGTGTTGACAAAGAAAACTTAAAATGCCTTGGACTTCCAAAAGAAGAAACACATAAGTCTTGGAAGAAGTGCAGCAGAATGCTCTTCAAGGAAAGCATAATAAGACTTGGTCTCCTGTACTATGGGTATTATGAGTAGAGACCTGCCCCAGGAAACGGACATCACTTTTGGTAGAGCAGCAGGGCAATGAAAACCAGGAAACCCTCAGCAAGGTGCATTGACACAATGGCTGTAGCAATGGGCTCCTACCTAAGAGCAGGGTGGGTGACTGCGTGGCCTTACATTCTGTTGCACATAGGGTGGGTATCAGTTGAACTGGACTCTATGCCTCCTGACAACAAAGAGGTTAGGTGACAAGCCTTCCCCAGTATTTGCTTGCCCATACTTAAGTTAAATTGATATTTCTATAATCATTGCTATATTTTTGGTGTTCTCACACATCATGGTGAGAACTTCCTGTTGGGTGGCCTCCATAATGGCCAACCATGAGGACCTGTTCACTTTGCCATCCAGATTTTAGTCCTTGCCATTCTGACTGTCTTAAAGAGTGCCCTTCCTTGAATTTTCTATTAATTTTATTGACTAGATTCTATTCTCTATCCAGGTCTTAACAGAATTACCTACTTCCTCATTGTTCTCTCCACTCTGAGCAGGCTGGGTCAGGTGATTCTTATCAGACTGTCATTGTCCATAGATTATCATATAATTGTTGCTGTTTCTATCTCCATCATTAATATGGAAAGGAGATTGCAATGATATATTTCTGTCTCCTTAGAATCTTACATAGATCTTAATATTTGTTAATTTATAGTGAGAAAAGTTATATTGAGGGAACAGAAATATGAGCTCAATTGTAGGAATGTTAAAAGTAGTTCATCTATATATTCCTTCAAAGACCTACTCTGTATTTTTTATCATTACTGAATTCAAATTTCCACCCCCCAAACTGGCCTTTTACTATCTCCTATTCACTAATCCCATGATGAGACAATCATAAAACTACTTTGATATTTATTGCGCTCCATAATTAATTTGTAGAGACCTGTGTTTAATACAATTTATCAATGTACTGAATTAAAAAAATCATTTTATTGGAGACTCTTATAGCTCATAACATTTCATATATCAATTGTATCAAGCAGATTTGTACATATGCTATCATCATCATTTCTAAAACATTTCCTACTTGAGCCCTTGGTATAAACTTCTCTTTTTCCCCCTCTGCCCATCCTACCACCCTTCTGAATCCTTCATCAATTGGATATTGTTATTATTGTTTCATATTTTACACTGGCCATTGTCTCCCTTCATCCACATTTCTGTTATTCATCCCCTTCAGTGGTGGTGGTGGTGGGGGCACTGTATATCCAATTTTATGAGGAGTTTCCTCTTTCTCACCTTCCCCCACACTGATCATCCTTCCTGACCAACAGCATGATATCGCTACTCCCAGTACTGTTCTGGAGGGGTTTATCGTCCTTGAATTCCATGTGTCAAGAGCTCTTATCGGTACCAATATATGTTCTCAATATATGTTCTCTGACCTAGCCAGATTTGTAAGGCAGGAGGTAGAACAGGGGCATCATGGTGGGGGAGATGGAGTATTCAGGAACTAGAGGAATGATCAGTGCTATCTGACACCGTGGTTGAATCATTCCTTCCTTATAAGCTTTCCAATTGTCTACAGATGAAATTTGGGTCTTCACGTCAAACGCCTTTTTTTCTTTTGGAACTTTTGATACCTGATTCCAGATCCCATCAATACCTCATGATTACACGGAATGTACCTGATTAATCCTTTAAATGACTCCCACTACATTGAGCCCTTTTCCTATCCAGACTTCATACTGCCTCACATAGAATGGAGCAGCTGTTGGCAAACATTCCAGGGCCTTTTCTCTCCAGAGTTGTCCCAAATGTAGGTGATATACATAGCTTAAATCCCACTATGGAATAAGACACTGCTTTGCCCATAGTAATGAAGAACTAATCTGCCCTGGTTTACAATGGATAGCAATGAACTTGGGATACAAATTCAACTATCCCCCCTTCTTTTTTTTTTCATCGTAAATATTCTTTATTCAATATTCAACTTTCACAGACATATAAGGCAATTGTCAATACCAGGGTTGGGTTAGGCAAACCTTAGTCCTCAAAGTAACATTATTGCATTTCAATATTCCAAAGAGGTTTGCCTAATGCAGCTCCTCTTCTCATTTCTACACTGCTGCTTCCATGAGCAATGTTTGTGGATTCAAGCAAGATGAAATCCGTGGCAGCTTTAATTTTCCTTCAGTTCTAATGTTGTTAACTATAGGTTCAATTGTGAGCATTTTGGTCTTCTTTACATGGAGTCACAATCCATCCTGAAGACTGCAGTCCTTGAAGTATTTCGATAGATATTCTATGAATTCCTAGATTTGTTTTTTTAACTATTTCATTCAGTGCAGTGAGAACCTCTTCCTTCTGCACCATAGTTCTTTCTTATATGCTAACTTCTGAAATGGTGGAATGTCGACTCATTCTTTTTGGACTATGATCTGTCTTTGCATATTCTTTGTATGTTTCCTGCATTATTCTGTATTTCTTCTGAAAATCTTTCAATATTGCAACATAAAGCTGGAATTTTCCTTGAGTTCTTTTATTTTAGATATGCTGACCCTATGCTTCCCTTTGGGTCTTCTTCCTCTGGGTTTTTTCACATTTCACTATAAAGTTTGACATTGTCTCCGCTTTCTTTTAAATTTTCTATGCAGCTCTTTGATGGTAACCCTCACTTACAAAGATTTGGAGTTTCTAGGAGGGTAGATTGTTAAGCAGCCCTTTGATCATTAACTGAAAAGTTTATAGTTCAAATACGCTTAGAGGCACCTTAAAAGCAAGGTTCCACAGTCTACTTATAAACGGTCTGAGCCTTGAAAGGTCTTACGGAGCACTGGCACACTCACTCAGCAACACAGGGCATGAGTGTCCGTGGGTCAGCATCAACTCCTCTACAATTGGTGCTTCATTTTTGTACACTTCTTTTTGTGGAGAAATTCCACTTTTTCTGTAGGACTTCACCTAATAAAAAGGCTATAAGACTTGCTCTCCTTAACCCTTCATGTGACAGGCATGGATCTAGACTGGCAATACCAAGTGGACTGGCAAGACATACAGAAAGCAAATGAAAAATCCCCCCTCCCCCACCCTGCACTCCACTCTTCATGTGAGCCCAGTGCTGCAGCCAACAAGTGCAGAGGTTGCAAAGTTGTGTTATAGAAACCAGAATTCTAAATGAAACAGGCCTTTCTTCTTTGTTCATATCTCTTAATTTTTTCCCCTTCCATTCTCTCTTTCTCCCTGGCTTTCTTTCCTGGACCGCTACTCATAGTGCCCTATGCAACTAAACTCAACTCAAGTCTGTGGAGATGAGCACAAATAATAGTGTCTTTATTTAACATAGAGTTTCCAAAACAAGCCAGCAAAAGAACACATTGCCATTGAGTTGATTCCAGTTCAGAGGGACCCTGTTGTATGTCTATGAGTTTATCCAACCCCAAATGTTTGAGGGTGTGAATGGCCCCCTCTTTATGCCACTCAGTGACTGGTGGTTTCAAACTAATGACTTTTCTGTGACCCAACCTTACGCCATCTTTCAACCACGGAGCAACACTTAGACTTGAACTGCTGACCTCTCATTAAGAGCCAAGTGCTTTAACCACTGTCACTAGCAGTGGTTAAACAGCAGGCCTCAATAGCAACATCTTTCACTCAATTGAACTTCCTGCTGCCATCGGGGGAGTTGATGCTGACCCATACCACAGGCCAGCATAGAACTGCTCTGTGTGTTTCTGAGACTGTCACTCTATATAGAAGTATCTTCCAGAAAGAACCTGGTGGCGTCAAACTGCTGACTTTATAATTATTAACTCAATGTGTAAGTACAAGGCCACGGGGCTAAGCCAGCTGTCCCTTGAGAATCTACATTTCCCCAAACTGCCAAACTACTACCATCATGAACTTCCAACTAATAGCAGCAATACAGGCTGAGGAAAGCAGACAGCCCCAACTTTCTCCCAAGAATACCTGGTAGGTTTGAACTGCTGACCTTGTGCTTTCCACTTATTGCAAAACAATACCTCTACTACAGCATGTATCTAATCCTAATTAATTGATGTATAGGAAAAATGATTGTCATCTAAAAATGGTTATCGTATAACTCAACTTACATTTACATGTGCTTTTATTTCTATAACTACTACAATAACAATGGCAAAAACTATACAGCATTTTGTAACTGCACATGAGCAAAACAAAAGAAAACAAAAGATCATACTCAAAAGATGCCCACATATGTGTAATTAAATTCTATCATCTCAGAGCTTATGATTTCTTCAGGACGACATCAGTAAAATGGCCATATTTAAGCCCGCATACATATTTACATTTAGTCATTCTTGGGTACAGTATGAAACATAAACGCAAAGGTTTCCAAAAAAAAGTGTAGAGTTAGATATGAATATCTTCTCATTAGTCTTATCTTCTATAGCATTATGCTTACATTGCTTGGGAGAATTTGAAAATTTTCAAATGCAGTTAACTAATTTAAAAATGTATGCCTAATATATAGAAAAAGTCTGCTGTAAAATTAAAATTGATGATAAAAATTCTACATTATGTAGGAAAAATTACATATGCATAAGCATTTGTATAAAAAATGTACCAGGGAAATGCTATAAAATAATAAAAATGGGAATATCTAGATTAGAGATTAGAGATGACTTTGATATTTCCTTTGATATTTCTTTTTTTTCCCGATTTTCTGTAACTAATTGGCTATCTTTTAAGAAAAATAAAACACAAATGTTAGCACAAAACACCTAATAAGTGTCTCAGCTTTTAACCTTTTAATGAAACACAATTAATTTAGAACTCTGACACCTGGTGGTGGCTATACTTAGATCTGAGGCTAAAAATCCATTTGAATCAAAAGCAACCTGTTAAAAGTATCTGTAATTCTTGTAACTTTCCACTTTACTCTGAAAACATTATTTAGTAAACAATTTCAGTGATAAAACTAACTTTACTTAATTAAAAATATCCTTGTTGCTTAAAACGCCTAATTCAAAAGAAATCTCAGAACAGATAATCAACACAAGCTTTAGAATTACATGTCCTCCCTGTAGTTGTACAGGAAAGGTCGCATGATTATTCATATACCCAACTAAATTATTGCTTTATCAATTAGAATGCAAACAACAATCAACAAATCCAGATAATTTTCTAAATGTAGTTTCTTATCACTCAGCTACATACTCATTCAACTTTTCAACCATTACCTAAATGCCAACAAGTCACCAAATTGTGACTGAAGCTTTCTGAATTTTTTTTTAAAAACTTGTTATATCTCCTCTTTTTATCACTGTTCAGTATACTCTTGACTTTCTTATTTCCAATTTTCCAATTGTCTTTTGCCTTAGTGAAACATTTTACTGAAAATTTAAACCGGACTCTCCAGTTTTCTCTGACATATGAATTCAGGAGGCTGTTAGTTACTGCTTTTTTTTTTAACCTTTGGAACACTCTCATACCTTGTTTACTTTTGAGAGGTGTCTCAGGAGAAATGCCAAGTGCTGTGCTTCTGACAAAGTGCCCTACAACTGTGCCCATGGAGCACAGTTTGATGCTCGCATGGAGTCCCCGTGAGTCAGTCAACTCACAACAGCTGTGTGTATGTGTTTCCTTCTACATAAAAGATAGTAATAGGCCTGAGCCCAGGTGGTTTAGTGGCAGTTTGTGGGACTGTGACTCACAGGGTTGACAGTTCAAATCCAGCAGCAAGGCTGGGCTTGCTACTCCCACCAGGGCAGTGATGCCACACACACAAAAAAGATAGTAATAAAAATATCAACCCCATATTTTTTTCTGTGAGGATTAAGAGATAGACAGTTCTATTCTGTACAGTTACTCTATAAGCATATAACACACCATCACTGAGTCAGTTCTGACTTAGAATGACCCTTTATAGAGTATCAGAGGTGTTATGAATCTTTATTGGAGTAAACAACTTCAACTTTCTCTCTAGCTGATAGGCTTTTTTAATTGAGGACCTTATAGATAGAACATGTTAATTTCAGAAAAAGCAAATGACTAGCAGAAGCTGGCAACGATGATACTTCTAAAGCAAAGAGAAGGGATAAACACTAACCACTGAGCAATCTTAAGAGTCTGAAGCACCCCCAAGACAGAGAGTTTGGTTTTTGTAGTGTGTAATCCCAACATGATTGGTTGGATTCTGCCTTCTTTTTGACAAGAGCATCTGGTATTAGGTTATAATTCCTGACCCTACATCCAGACATATCTTTTGCATTTAAATTTAGAAATCCTATGTGCCATCAGAAAACGATTTGAAATGTTAAAGAAAAGTGGATGATAGATCAATTTTGATTACAGATTGCTTTAAATTGAGCACTTGGCATCATGTGTCGAAAAACCCTCCCAAATCATAACAACTCTATCAATTTCTCTCATTTATACATGTCAACTCCCAATACAGGTTTTCGAGATATAGGCTCTTAATTTTAGATAGCCATTGCACTGGCTCTATTATTAAAGATTCTATTATTAACTCATTAGCAGATTTCTGTCTCCTTTGTCTAATTTAAAATCAAGGTATTTCTTTCATACGGTGTGTGTGTGTGTGTAGTAAGTGTGGAAAAGGACAATTTGCATGGGGATTGCTTAGAGACTCCCTGCCACAGTTTATTTATTGAATTAGAATCCCGCTTTCCTGAAACCAATTGGTGGGGAACCTGCATTTTTAACTAGAACCCATGAGGGTTCAAAGTATTTGTGATTTTTCTAAGCAACCAACCAAGATCTACCCAGAAACCTGTTTCTGGACTAGGTTGTCCACCAGTAGAGATTCACCATAATCTTAAATTTTAAAAAAGAGTAATACAATTTCTAGATATGTTATAGGTCTATTGAGAAACAATAAGCCCACACCCACTATAGGCAGATGAATTATGGAAAGGTAACACAATGGCATTTAATTAAATATAAATCCTAGCATTTTTTGGCAGGAATATCATGGTACAATTTATTCAGATATGAAGATTACCTTTCCTTTATATGGTAGTGGTCTGCTTGTTGCTCTCTCATTAAGATTAGAGTTTGTGCTTGTTTCTATCTGCATATTCCTGGATACTGAAAGAAGTCCAGAAACATGATTGCCTGATGAATGGCTCAGTGTCATTTAATAGACCTTTAATTATCTGCTTCATAAGATGAGGCTAGGAAATCTCTAGAGACCAGTGTTTAAAAAGCAATTTAAAATGTGCATGTACTAAGGAATGACGCTTGTATAAGAAGGCATGCTCACAAAGCTTTATTTCAGCATATATTACTGAAGATATTCTTTTTCAAACCTTATGATAATTTAATAACTGACTTGTATTATGTTCTTCTGCATATTGACCAGAAGGAACATCAGAATACTTTTAACCAGATAGAAGATGGCAAAGGTGGAAAGAATGACAAGGGAAGTGAGATAGGGTGGAAGCATTGGCCTCCTGTCTTTTTTCACATCCATCTTTTCTTTCTTCTCAATCTTTTTGATAACTTTTTGTTTTCCTTATGTAAGATGTTCTGGATGGCCTCCCCCAGGTCATCAGGTCTCCTGTCACTTGTGTTCAATGCACCAAATCTGTTCTTTAGAAGCTCAGGAAATTCGGATGGAATAGGCTCAAGCTCTTATTTTGTCTCTTCTGGACAAGATTTAAATTTCTTTAATTTTCATTCCAACTTATATATAAGCAATGGATAGCCTGGTCCTCATTCAGTTTCTGGCCATTTTTAGCTGCTGTTATTGAACTTCTCTATCATTTATTCCCACACATGTAGTCAATTTGATTTCTCTTGATTTTCTCGTGTGTAGTCTATGTGTGTAGTCACTTTTTTTGTTGTTGGAAAAAAAGGTATTTGCCATGAACATCTTTGGTTTTGTAAAACTCTACCTACCATGCAATAGCTGACTTCATTTGTATCACTAAAACCATATGTTGCAACTACTATTTCTTTCACTCCCCCCACCCCAACGTTTGTACTCCAAACACAAAGAATTATCAGTGCATCTTGAGTGCATGGTTTTCAATTTCTAACTGAAGATATTGGTAGAATTCTCTGATTTCTTCATTACTAGATTTGGTAGCTGGTACATAAACTTGAAGAACAGATGCATTGATTGCATTTCTTTTTACATGGACAGATATAATTCCGTCACAGACATAGTAAATAATATGCTTTCTTATGCAAAATGACCAATGTCCATCCATTTGAGTTTCTAATGCCTAGGATATCAAACTTTAGGCTTTACATCTTATTTTGTACAACTTCCAATAGTTAGCAAGGATTAAAGAAGAATGGAGAAAGAGAATTTTGGTGGATGAGTTGAATCAGAATCCCTATATTCATATTTGGTACCTTCCATGTTCTGATTAGTCGAGTTTTGCAACTGTTTTCTTCATCTTGGGCTGTGCTGTATCAGCACAAGGTTTAATCCATTCATGTCACCACACTTGACTCCACTTTGAGAAAGCAGCTCATTCAGAGTAACCATTTGCTTTTAGAACCTAGGGGTCCATCCTGTGGCACCATCTCTGGCAATGTTCTGCTTCCATTCATGAGCCGCTCATCATCTGAAAATGTTTCCATTCTATGCATCAGGCTTACCATGGCTACGTTTTCTGAATGGGCTGCTGAGTCCTTCTTCATGGTCTTGTTTTAGTTTGGAAGTTCCACTGAAACCTGTTCACTTTTGGTGACTCTGCTGGTTTTGGACATACAAGTGACATAGCTGCCAGCATCACAACAACACACAAGCCACCACAGTATGAAAAACTGACAGAAGAATGGTGGTAGTTGTCATTAGAGAGATGCCAATTAAAACAATGGTATATCACCTTATCCCAGCATTAGCAAAAGTGTTAAAAATGCAAACAAAAGGACATAAATCTGGCTAGAACAAATTGGAGTGTCTCTACAAGGCAGGTGGGACTGTAAAATTATGCAATCACTGAATGGTTGTATGGGGCTGTCTCAATAGTTGGGAAACAACATGATCCTGCAATCCCTCTACTCGGACATTTCTTATAGAAGTAACAGTTGTAGCACAAATTGATATGTTCATTTGCAGCACTGTTTAAAATTGCAAAATAACATATAAATATTAAAAAAACAGGATTGCTTTAGTACATACACACAGTGGTGTATTACGAAAAGTTAAGAATAATGAATCTGTGAAACTTCTCAACATGGCTGAAAGAACCTAGATGAAATTATGCTGAGTAAAACAAGTCATAAGGACAAATACTGTATGAGATCACTATTATAAAACATCAAAAATAGCTTTTGATAATAAAATAAATATCCTTCGATTGTTACCAAGGATTGAAGAGGAATGAAGAAAGAGAATTTTGGTGGATGAGTTGAATCAGAATGTCTATGAATTATTGAAGGTAAAACAATTATCTACTCTGTAAACCTTCACCTAATTCACAGTGAAAGATTTAAAAGTAAATTAATAAATTGATAAGGCTTCACTGTGCAATAATAAGTATTAATTAGACTAGGGTAAAATTCTCAAAGATTCATCAGATGCTTGTATTTCTTCTCATTTTTAATCCAATATAATTAGCTAATCAGTTGGAAGGGTAATTTTGACAAAAATAATATTTTGGCAAAGCACTCTATCCTTTTGAAAACAGCTTTCTTGGCAAATAACCCACATATCATGCAATTCAATAGTCCAAGAATATCAAGAATAGTTGTATATTCAATACCACAATCAACTTTTGAACATTTTCTTTGTCCTTTTACTCACTGTTATTATCTCCCCATTTCCCCCCAAATGATCAAATGATAGGGAGTTAAATTTTGCCTTAACTTTATCTGCCATAATCTACTTTTCAAGGTATTCCACATAGCAATGAGGCTGTAACATCCTTGTTCTATGGTCAGCGAGAATTCACAAGAGGCTTAATTCACATGGATTTCGCCCACCCACCCCCTTTTTTTAAAAAGGAAACACTATAAAATGTGTGAAAGATGAGATGAAATAAGATACTACATTTTAACTTAACTATACCTACTATAATCTACTTTGCAAGTTTCTCCGTCTGATTCCAAATCTATTCACATCCCCTGACTCTGACCGTAGGGGATCCACTGAAGAGTTAATTTAGGGCGTGGACCTGAAATGCATTTTGAGCGTCTACTGTGCTCCATAGCTTTCTGAAAACCAGGTGTTCACAATGTAAGCTCTGCTATCCTTCCCTCATTTAGATTTGGATTCCATCATTTATCATTCTTGAATCACACAGACTGGTGTACTTCGTCTTTTCGACTTTGCTGGTCCCTCACATAGATGGCAGCTCATTTGAAGATAAGCCTTTAAGAGGAGATGGCATTCTTTTGGATAATTGAGAATGGCCTAATTTCTTTTCCTCTCTTTTCTGTAGTACTCTTATACTCAGTGATTTCTTCATGAGGTTGAGCATCAATTAGGACCATGCCTTAAGAATTGTTCTCGGATTAGGGATAGCCTAAAGTGGGAAAGCTCTCTCTTTCTTGATTTGGCATTCATGTTGTCAACCCCTGATCTCTAACTCTTGGAATATGAAATACTTTTGACTTGCCACCTGACTTGCAGGTTTGGAGTTGGCATCCTCTTCAATCAAGAGGAGGCCCTAGTCTGATCCCAGACCCATAGACTAACTTCCCAAATCTGTGAGCCATTTCCTTGAAGTAAATCATTCTTTTTACTTATCAATGTGCTTTACTGGTTTCACGTCTCTAGATTTTAGGCGTCTACTGAACAATGAGTGTACTAAGTTGTCCCAATACCCATGATTGCACTGAATTTTCACAACGCCATTGTTTTAAAGTGTAATAGACTGAAAGTCTAATTTATGGGTTCCCAGTGCACATTGTTCACAAAATGTTCTTGTCCTAACGCAGTCTCATGATTGGTTTCAGGCCCATCTGTGGTGATCTATCGAGTTTTTAGTGGTTAATTTTCAGAAGTGGATAATCATCTAATCTTTACTCCGACTTCATCTTAGCCTGGAAGTTTTAGCTTACACTTGCTAAACATCACCGCAGCAAACACGTCTTTACTGATAATTGAGTGCAAGAGGTACATCAGCCAAGACTTAAACGGAGGAAGGAAAAACACATGCTCAAAGTGTCCCCTAGATCAATGGTCAGTGCCAGATACCAATTGAGGCTTTGCGAAATGGAGTCAGGACTTTCTACTGATTTTTATTTTGTTTTATTTTTTCTCCAGTTCTTTACTATTAGGAGAGAAAATATTTTTGAGAAATCTCAGAAAGATATCTGATAATCAATTCTTACTTCAGAGAAATCCTCCTCCCCCTCCCCATAGATTCCAAACATTTTCTTTATTATGCATTTTGATCCAGAGGAGAGACTAAGTGCAGGAAGGTGCTAGGCTGGGAGGGGCTCCTACCCCTTTGGGAGTCCAGTCATGCCATTCTGGCCCCCTCAGATCACCCAAGTTATTTCTGGAGCAGAGGGGAGCCCTTGATTTGAGCTGGAGCCCAGAGTTGGGAGGGCTGAGGTGGGCTCCTGGAGGGGCTTCCTGGAGGGGCTCCTCTTACCACTGAACCAGCCTGGGGGAGTTGGGATGATGGGCAGGAATGGAGTCATCAATCAATCAATCAGTCAGTCAATCAATCAATTAAATCCTTCACAAAACAATATACAACTAGGGTGAAGGTGGGGCAGCCTTTGCAGGACCCCGTCCTCAATTCTCCAGAACAGAAACAGCAGAGAAATAAATTAAGGAATGCAGTGACCATTCCCCCCTTGGCACCCCCACCCGAAGGTGAGCTGGGAGCTGCTTCCCCAGGCTGTCCCCACACGGGAGGCCAGGCACTCTGGAGGCTCAGGGCAGGGTCTCCTGCGGGAGGGGGGACAGTGTCAAGAACAAAAGGCTGGGCCAAATGGGAATATGAGGAGTCAGTGCTATGCACTAGGTGGTACCCACATTAATGTCAATGGAGGTACGTGGTGGGAGGCAGGGCCAGGAAGGGTGTGTTTGCAGGCGAAGGGCCGAGGAACCCTGTGCCTGCCTGGCTACCCACAAATTGGGCCCACCCCTCTCTAGTGAGTGAAGGTGGGGAAGATAGTCCAGACTTGGAGACGAAGGGATGTCCCCACAGCAGCTTGTGGGAGGAAGTGGCTGGCTCGGGCGCAGTTGGTTGGGCAGAAGATACCCTGTGAGGGAGCCAGTGCTCCCAGCCTCACCTGGCAGTTCCCTCCCCAGCTGCCCAGCCCTCAAGCTCTGCACCTGAAATCAGGGAAGGCCACCTCTGGAGGTTCGCTTGGAGGGAAGGGACTCCGAGCATCCCAAATTGGCCCCCGCAGAGGGACTCTTGCCTGAGAGTGTTCCAGGCAGGAGCGACCCTCCCGGGAGACACCAGAGATCCAGTTTCAACTGTCCCAAGGGTGCAGTGAGGAAAGGTGGCTGCTGGGATTTGTTTTTTCAGATTTTTTTCCTTTTAACAGATTCTTTTACTCATGAAAATAACTGAGCGGATGATGTTCTGAATCATATTATTCCTCCAGAAGTTAATCTGTTAAACTTTTTTGCAGACAGACACTCCCTCCCCCATGGAATTGCTTTTCCTGGATAGCATCGATGTGAGGCTAGGCTCGATGTGAGTCAGAATTCTATATCCTTACCAGTGATATTGCAGTAGACTTGGAGAGGGCCCAGGGGTCCGCTGCCATCCACGTCGATGAGGAAAAAGCCTGCTGTATCCCCTTGGTGCCTGTACATTTCACAGGACTGCTTGTAGAGAGCTGAAAGATACCGTGGCAACAAAGAGGAAACTTTGCTTAGCACAATCTTTTGGAGGATAAGTAATTCCTACTTTCATTTACATTCCCAGTTGAATGAATTGTTTATTTTCTCTTATCCGATAGTCTCAACCTAGGAGCCATAGTGGCAGGATGAGTATGTGCTGAGTCTGCTGATAATTGAAAGGTCTTTGGTTTGAACCGACCAGCCTCTTCATGGGAAAAACGATTAAGCTCCTTTAAGATTAAAAAACCAAACCAAACCAAATCTAAATTTACCACCATTAGTTATTTCAAGCTCACAGGGACCCTATGGATCAGAGCAGAACTGCCCCTTTGGAACTCTGGAGCTGTAAATCTTTATGGAAACAGACTGCCTCATCTTTCTCCCAGGGCATGGTTGGTGGATTCAAACCGCTGAGCTGTGGTCAGCAGTCCAATGGATGATGCACTCTGATGCTAGGGCTCCCTAAAAGACTGAAGGCTATAGGATTCTATCCTCTAGGTTTCCTATAAGTGCAGAATGACTGCATGGGACACAACAATAACATCTTCTCAACTTTCCCCCAAGCCTTAGCAAACCAATGATTTCATACTGATAGAGTACCATGCTATGTCATATATTCTAATAAGTTAATCTCCAAAAAATCTCCTCATCAGTTTTCATAATGATTAAGTCAACAATATTGCTAAAACTCATAGAAACTTCTTTTAAAAAACAAAAATATCAAAATGTGAAGCTGATCATTCCTAGCAAATCCTCTACCCAGATTTATACACTTTAGAAGGTGGTCATTTCACCCTTCCAACCCTTCTCTGAAGAATTATGTGCGCTTCAGTTTATGGTCAGTAAAAATGGCAGTTTTGTCATTCTCTAGGGGCTCAAAACATGTTCCTTGAAATTGTTCCTAGAGTCGGGAATCTTTTTTGTACGGATCTTTTTTGGGGGTAAGATCAGAGGTGTAGGGGACACAGCAAAAAATTTCCAGGAGATATTCTGAGAGAACAACTTCTTTGTGGTGATGAGGAAAAATACTCTTCAGTGCATGTTTCCTGACATTTTTCTCAATAATGCAATTTTTATTTTTCTTAACATTTATTCATTGATATCCTTTAAGAAAAATCTACCAAGATTTCCCACTTTATAATTACAAAGTAGTCACCATTACCTGAGCTGACCTTTCTGCCTGGGATGTAACTGACCTTGAATGTCTCCTTAGAAGTCACTGTTTTGATTGATCCCCAAAGTGACTGATAAGTGTATTGTTGATAGAACTTATAAAGACATAGTTGGACATGCTTTGTTTGGATTTAATGCATGCAAGTTTGACTGGGAACACAGGTAGCTACACATTTGGACTTGCCCTCATATATGTCCCCCTCTTTTATGACCACATCGAACACTTAGCTGGAATATCTAATACCTTCTTCTGTCTCACACCTGGTTATAAAATCTGTAAGCTTGAGAAGGCTCTGGGGTGCAATGGATAGCACATTGGACTTCTAGTGAATAAAATCTCTAAGCTTGTTTGAAATGCATTATTTGATACATCATCAGCACCAAGCAAAATACTTCATTCATAGTGGGGGGTTGTGTGAGTCCGGGTAGACTAGAGGAACAAATTCAAGGGCACGCATATCAATATAAGGAAAGGGTTTATATACAAAAGGAATGGGACATGGAGAAAGCATCCCAGCCCAGTCCAGTCCAAAGTCATAAGTCTGATATTAACCCATATGCCCGAAATCAGTCTATAAAATCTTCTTCTGACTCATGAAGTCACAGGTCAGTGGGTGGAGAATTCCAGTGCTGGCAGGTACCCTCGCCACCAGAGCTCAGGGTCCATCAACAGCAGAAGCAACTCATAGCTGGCAGAGGTCTCCATCTGGCCGCTCCAGCTTCAGGGGTCTGGCTTCACCAGGGCAAAGCCATGTGGTCTCTCTGTCATCTCCTCCAGCTTCTCGAATGCTGCCGGCTTGTCTTGTCCGTGATTAATTTTCTCTCTAACTCCCAACAACTGGGGAAGATAGCTTCTCATCTTCACAAGGGAAATATCGCGAGATTTCCCCGAAGTCTCAGGTGAAAGCTATGCCCACATAGAGGCCTCATTGGCAACTCAGTGGCTATTTCCAGATTGACAGGCTAGACTCCACCCCTACATTTCAATCATAAAATTAACATAAGCTCATGACTGCCACAGGGGTTCAATAAATGTTTTAGTGTTTAATAAATAGATATAATAAACCAGGCCTATTTATTAGTGAATTGAAAGGAGATTGAATCCTTTCTACCAGTGGATACTCAAGAGCTCAGAGCAGGTCAAGTGCCCAATTGAGTTTAGTTCGCTTTGATTCAAACAGCATTTACTGCGTTCCTCAGAGGAGGTAGCTGTAAAAGTTTATAGAAAAATGAAGTTCAAAAATAATGAAAAAATTCACAAGCTCTTTGAAGCTTTCCTATGTCTCAACAGATGGTGTTTTCCCTGGAGACTGGAATCATGGAGGAGGCTATCTGTCATCAGTTGTGCCTCACAAAGTTCATAGGTTTATTGGCAGTTGCAAAGGCTTTTTTTATGTGCTCACATAGAGCAGGCATACGTGTTTGGAGAAGGAACAGTGTATAAATTTCATTAAGCCAATCTGAAGTAATTTGGTAGTATATAAAAGAAGCATCTGCTGTTTCCTGCATAAGTGCTATCACACCTAGTGTAGCAGTTCAGAGCAAAAGGTTAATAATCATTTTACACACACATACCTGCCAAATTAAAATAAATATGTGGTATTCAACAGCTTTCATGACATAGTGCCAACGTCTTATTTTAGCTATCTTATCACATGACTAATGCTCCTTCCCCAAACTGAGCACTATGATTTATTGTGAACCAGCATAATGTGAAGTTTTGGGGTGATGTGTTATAAAGCAATGGATATCTAGTTCACATTCGAAGCACAAACTTTCTCATCTGGCTATGAGTAAAACCATAAAAAAAAGTCTAAACCCAGTGCTGTTTAGTTGATGCTAATTCATAGTGATCCTTTAAGACTGAGTAGAACCACCCCTGTGGGTGTGTGAAACGACAACTCTTTATAGGAAGGAGTCGAGAGCCTCATCTTTATCCCAATGAGTCACTGGTGGTTTTGAACTGCTGACTTTGTGGTTGATTAGTAGCCAAAAGCATAACCCTTTATGCCACCAGAGCTCCATGAGTGTACCCATCATGTTCTAGAAATAATTCAATGAAATAATAAATATTAACTATTTTATTGTCATTATGCCAGTCTGCCTCTTCTCTTTTGGACATTTTAAAATTTTACTTGATATTTTTCTTTTCACTTAAAAATCATTTTATTGGGGGCTCATATACCTCGCATCAAAACCCATCCATCCATCCATTGTACGTCAAGCATATTTGTATATTTGTTTCCCTCATCAATCCCCAAACATTTGCTTTCTACTTAAGGGATTGTAATGGCTCCTCATTTTCTCTCTTTCTCTGAAACTTCATATGAAAGCAAACGAATATAAACAGTAGTCCCTGTATTCTTTCTGTGCAGAGACAACTTTTGAAAATCTTGATTCTTTTTTTCGATATTCATCATCATTTCTTTAAATACATGCCAATATCGTTACTTTTCATATAGGCCATAGCAGAACTGCCTCTGAGGGTTTTGAAACTGCAACTCTTTTCTATCAAAGGAAACACAGGAAGAAAGGAATAAGAAAGGAAAACTAAAATAAATTAATACCTCTGGCCAAAGAGAAAGTGATTGAAATGGACAGGGATGGAAATTTGTCCCTGATATTTTATCAAGAGATCAAATAATGCATTATTTTAGGTAAATCTGGTACACAAGACTTCTTCAAAATGTGAAAAAGTAAGGGTGTAACTCTGATGACAAAGTGTGCATGACCCACACCATGGGTCATATAGCTTCATATGCAGGTGAAAGGTAAACACTGAATATGGAAGATGAAGGAAAACTGAAGCATTTGAAGTGCAATGCTCCCAAAGAAAACTGAAAGTCTCTGGGTAATAGAAATGGAAAACATGGTTGGTTGCTTAGCAAAGCTTAGAGATTCAAGTTGTTCTCCTACAAGCGTGGTTCTCAACCTTCCTTAATACCATGACTCTTTAATACAGTACCTTAATAATGTTGTGGTGCCGCCCCCAACCACAACCTTATTTTCATGGCTACTTCATAACTATAATTTTGCTACTGTTATGAATTGGGTGACCCCTGTGAAAGGGGTTGCAACCCACAGGTTCAGAACTGCTGTCCCAGCAGCACTTCAGAAGAAAGGTGATCTGCTTTTAAAATGTTAGCGGTTGAAACTTCTAGGGAGTATCAAACTCCAAAACAGTGCCACTGAGTATGTTCCACTGCACAGCTACCTTCTAGAACAGGGCTGTTGTTGCTGCCACGGCTAGAAGCCATCAGTGAAGGTATACTTGACCCAAACCATGGTATTTTCATTTGCCTCATATGCATGTACAAGTTGGAGAGTGAATAAGGAAGGTCGAAAGAGACATCATTCCATTCAAACTGTGGTGGTGGTACAGAATAGTGAAAGTACCAAGGCTTGTTAAAATAAGAAACAACAAATATACATTGTTGTATGACCAGAATGCTTCTTAGAGGCAAGAAGAGTGTGACTTGTCTCACATATTTTGGACATTTTCTCAGGAGAAACTCTGGAGAAGGACATCTTGCTTGGTGTACTGGAGGGACAATGACAAAGAGGAAGGCCTTCCCCAAGATGCACTGGTACAGTGGCTGCAACAATGACTTCAAGCATTCAGGAACTTGTGAGCAGGATGATGTCGGATGGCCACACTGAATGTACTCATTGACCCAACATCCCACATCCTATTTCTAATATGCATTATAAGAAACACTGGCACACACACATGATATACATATTAGACTTTTGAAAGTTTTATTTTAGTTTTTTTTTAATCATATTATGATTTTATTTTATTAGGGGCTCTTACAGCTCTTATCACAATTCATACATGTATCCATTTTGTCAAACGCATCTTTACATAGGTTGTCATCCCGTCTTTCAAAGCATTTTCTTTCTACTTGAGCCCTTGGCATATAGCAGCAAGCTTCCACAAGAATGGAAAAATCCAAATGTCTGTGTATGGATATCTAGTTGAGCACACTATGGTACTCCCACAGAATGGAGTTTATAGTTCACCTTGAAGAGGAACGAAGCTTGCCTTCATGTATCATTGCACAGTGATCTCCAAGATATATGGTTTCTTCAAAGATCAAAATGAAAAAGTATAATATGCTAATGTTCATCTAAGAAGATAGGATATGAGTGTACTTATGTTTTCTAATTTAAAAATAGATAAAGCATTGAATCTTTATAAAAATTTGCTTAGAAGAGAGGAGTCTGGTGGAGCACCAATGACATATTAGGCTTCTCGCCACAAGGCCTGTACTTCTAAGCTATCGTCTGCTCTCAGGAGAAAAAGGAGGCTTCCTACTCCTGTAAAGGTCATCATCTCAGACACTGACAGGGACACTTGTACCCTGTCCTGTAGGGCCACTATGAGTCACAACCGACTCGATGACAATGAGTAAGATAGGCGAGAAGAGAAACAGAGGTAGAGACCACGCTTCTTTGACCAAACATCATTTTGTTGAGCTTGATTTGGAATCCTATAGATATATAATGATAAGGGTATCATCTCTTTTGCAGCATCATGAGAGACCTTTTAAAGGTCACCACCTTTCAGAAAAGCTTTAGAAGCTGATGCAATGTTCACTATATGGAAAGAATTCTTCAGAACCTCAACTGATTTGAGCACAGGCAAAGGCGCAGATCAAAGATATGTGTGAATGGATATTTCTGGTACTTACAATTAACTTTCAGCACCTCCTTCCTGTGTCATTAACCAAGATGATCTTTGTCTACAAATTCCATGTACACCTTTTGTCTCTAGCTTATGTTCTTTTCTGTATAGTAATCCTGGATTGAACTTTTGTTCCTTCTCCTAGAATATAAGTTCCTACACTGAAGGGACATTTTTCTAAAGATAAAAGGTAAATACAGAGTGGAAATTACTTGAATATTCCCATTATTCCTAAACTATTCCTAAAGGTTTAATCTAGTAAATCGAAAAGACACTGTAGCAGTTGCTATATTGTCTACAATACCAGACGTGACTCAAGCCACATTACTTGTTTTTCAATCATTTTATTGGGGGCTAATACACTCTTAGCACAATCCATATAGCCATCCATTGTGTCAAGCACATTTGTACATAAGTTGCCATCATCATTTAAAAAACATTTTCTTTCTACTTCAGCTGTTGGTGTCAGCACCTCTTTTTTTTCTCTCTCCCTCATATCTCTTGATAATTTATAAACTATTATGTTTTCATGTTTCATATTGACTGATGTCTCCCTTCACTCACTTTTCTGTTGTTCATCCCCCTGGAGGGGTTTATATATAGATCATTATGATTGGTTTCCCCTTTCTTCCACCTTTTCCCACCTCCTTGTATTGGTACTCTCAATATCGGTCCTTAGGGGTTTATCTGTTCTGAATTCCCTGTGTTTCTAGCTCTCATCTGTACCAGTGTACATGCTCTGGTCTAGCCAGATTTGTAAGGTTGAATTAGGGTCATGATAGTGGCGGGAAGGAAGCATTAAAGAACTAGAGGAAAGTTGTATGTTTCATCAGTGCTATACTGCACCCTGAATGGCTTGTTTTTTCCTTGTAACCCTTCTGTAAGGTCCAATTTTATACAGATGGGCTTTGGGTGGTTCTCCACTCTGCACTCCGCCTCATTCACATCTATATGATTTTTTGTTCTGGGCCTTTCATGCCTGATATATGATCGTATCGACACCTCATGATCACACAGGCTGGTGTCAAGTCACATTTGTACAAATTGAATATCACAGTCAATGTAGCAATTGCTATGTTTGGCTGAGTGGACTTTAACTGCTTGTGTGTTAACATGTGTCTTAACTTTATATGACAGAGTAGAACTGTTACTAGGGTTTTCTGGCTTGAAATAATCTGTGTCTCTGTGTATATGTGTGTATGTGAACTCATTTGTGTGTGTTAACTCATTTACTACTCCTAGTAGCTGTAGAAGTATCTATTCTTTTTGTTTCTTTAAAATTCATTGATTTAAATATATTAAGGAGAGTTGTATATACATCACCAGAATTAATTTCAGAACATTTTGTTCATATTTGTATCCATTATTATCTTTCCATTCCTCCCAACCTCCCTGTTATCACCTTAAGAAACTGTTCATGTAACTGTTGTCTCAGTATATTTATCTATCCTGCATTTCATATAAAGAAACAACCCCAGAATAAAATACAGAAAGACCTCCAATCCAGGAGATAGCAGAAAGTAATGAAAACAACATAAAAATGAGCCAAAAAGGAAAAAAATATGTTTAACTTTAACTCAACCATATCTGTAATAATCTACTTTCAAGATACTCTCTCTGGGGACAAGACTATCCACGTCCTTGGTCAATGGATTTAAGGAATTCCACAGTGCCTTAGTTCTTGTGCAAGCTCTGTAAATGGACTGTGTGTCAACCAAAGTCTTCAGCAAGTTGGGAGCTCAGAATGTGAGCTCTAGTACAATCTCCCTCTCTGGTCTTGGGTTTTCTTGTTAATAATCCATTGATTGCACTCACTGGTATGCCTCTTCTATGAAGACTTAAGAGACACCTCACTTAGGTGACTGCTTGTTTTAAGACAAGCCTTTAAGACCCAAGATGCCAGTCCTTTGGAAAGCTGGGTACAAGCTGGTTTATTGAGCATGTTGTGCTATCAACATAGGACATGCTAATGCTTATGGAAACTAGTCACCAGGTCTTTCTCCCTTGGAGCCACTGGGTTCAAACTGTCAATCTTTGAGTTAAGACTATAGCTTAACCATTGCCCCCTTTCCCCAGGGTTTCTTATCTGGAACCCTCACATTCTCTGATGTAAAGAAGAGAGAAGAGAAAGGACAAACAAAGCTTCCTCACAGCGGAAGACTGCATGAAAAACAGCAAGTAGAAAGCACTAGGACTATATGTGAAGGTCTAGTATGCACAACTATATTGGCTCTGTTCAATAAAAATGCAATGATGGCTCTATTAAGGCACTTTAGAGTAGATTTTAATATTAATGTGAACAGATGTACAACATAGCTGGACAAAGCCATGGATCAGTGTTTTCATATTTGAAGAAAATTATTTGAATCTCATTCTGGCAGCTAATTTACTGCCTAAGGTACAATTTGAAATGTCCTTGGGATGCTCACTCTCATTAAAGATAATGATAGCATTCAGACAGAAATAGATTTATTTGGGTCTCACCTTCTTGAATACCAAGGTCAGAACTGTAGTTATTCTTCCCAGTCATTTATATTTGTATTATACAATTATGGAAATAGAAAGGAAACTTAATAGTATATATATTATAAAATGATCCAGTCCTACTCTTCGCTTGCTCCTTATGTCCCATTAATCTAGTGTTTACCACATCACTATATGTTTAGTTACAGAGCTACAAACAGAGCATACAGACATAAAGTCAAATAAATTCTAGCAATTAAATAGCTGCATGTGTAACAAGTTGCACATAGTTGTTTAAGTTTATCAAAACCCTGGAACAGCAGACTTTGGGGGGAATGTTTTTGTTTTTTCCCAATGAAGAAAAAAATGTTAAATACAAAGGTGGCATTACTGAAATTAGATTAAAAATGTGTCAATGGATTATGTTGGACAATAAATCTTTTCATGTCTAAGCTGCACTTGGCACAAGCTGAAAATAGACATAACTTCTGTAACATTCTCACTTTTTACAATGTGCTTAGTGGAGATAGAGAAAATAAATTGGTTGCCAGGGTTAAATGTTAGAGTGTGAAAGAAATTAGGCAGATATATAAAGTAAAAACATTTGGGATTCTCATAATAAAACTTTAGAATCTTAATGATAATGATGATTACATGGATAAATTCCTGTGATAAAATGCTACAGAATTATACATCTTACAAACAACTGCATGTAAAACTAGTGAAATCTAAATACGCTTTGTGAATTAAAGCAATGGTAAATTTTTGGTTCAGGTATAAGTAAAGTGTAACTGCCCCTGCCAATACATTGCTTGTAGTATAATATGAGTTATTTTTTAATAAAATATGAAATAAGTGTGGGTAGGAAAAGACTCATTGATTGAACTCTTAGATTAATACTTCAGGAAAATGACAGTCTCCATATACATTTAAAAAAACTGTCTATAATTGTCCATAAATGTTCATGGATGCTTTCTCATAATGGTTAAAAAATAGAAACAGTCAAAAATCCAACAACAGTTGAATGTATAAATAAAATATGGTATATACCTGCAATGGAATAATATTCTACCATAGCATAGAAAGCAGCACTGATTCATGGAACAATATGGATGGATTTTGGAAACGTTATGCCAAAGGAAATAAGCCAGTTATAAAATATATCATATTGCATGATTTTATTTATGTAAAATGTTCCCAATAGGCAAATCTGTAGAGACAGATCAAAGATTGCTGGGATTGGGGACTTGAAGATATTAGAAATGTACAATGATTTCTTCTAAGGATAGTGAATATTTTTATAATTTAGACTGTGGTTCTCATTGTACAACTCTGAATATAAAAATTCTCTGAATTGTACACTTTCAGTAGGTGAATTTTCTGGAATGTTGAAGATGTCTCAATGAAGTTAACACACAGGAGTGAAAGGCAGGGTGTTGTGTTAGCCTGGTTAGACTAGAGAAAGAAATTCATAAACATACATATGGATCTAATGGAAAGGCTTATATACAAGAGGAATGGAACACTGAGAAAACATCCCCACCCAGTCCAGTCAAAGGTCTTAAGTCCAATATTACCCTATATATCTGAAACCAGTCTATAAAGGCTCCTTCTGGAAGTGGACATAAAAAGAAGCAGTCATTGTAACCTTAGGGAGCCTAGTGCTATTCTGACACACGGGGGACCTCTACGAGTTGGATTCTCACAGTGCAGTTATGTGTTTGTCTGATCGGCTGGCCGATTTTGGTCTCATTTGAGAAGTAGGCAAAGTAGAAGCTCTCCAGAGAGTGGTGGAAAGCATTGTACTCCTGTCTTCGGTGTCACATCTAACTCAGCTCACAAATGTATTTGTAGACGTCCTGCGGGTGGAGAGGCCACACGTTGAGCTGGACTCCTCCCAGTCAGCAGTTCTGCAGGAGAAAGACGGGACTTTCTTCTCCTGAGAACAGCGACAGTCGGTCTCAGAAACCCGAAGGGCCCCCCCTTGAGTCAACGCTGACTTTATGGAAGAGCGCTTGGTTTGAGTTTTATCCTCACTTTCGATGTAGCAACTGTATGTGTCATTAAAATAAAGACAGAATGAAGCAAAAATACCCAATGCAAATCAGTACCTGCATTTCTAATAGGACTGTTAAATATTTCTTCCCCCAAATATTGTGTCACTTCCAAGTCATTCCCTCTGTTGTCAGTTTTCCCCTGTGACTCCTTTACCCCTCTCCAAGTCCACTTCCATCAGATCAATTCTGACTTGTAGAGATCCTAGTTTTCAAGACTGCAAAGGTGGTGAGCCAGATTTTCAAGACTGAAATTTTACAGGAACAGATGACCCATGTTTTCCCTAGAGAGCAACTAGTGGATTTCAATCTTCCTAATCCACAGGTGAGTTAAAGCTAATCCATTGTGGGAATGAAACCAACACAGCTGACATACTGCGACATGAGTGTTCCTGAAACTAACAGAACTCACACAGCTTCTTTTGTAGAATTAATTTTTGCTGTATCTTACACCAGCCAATATGTCCATTCACATACAATTCTGTTGTTCACTCCCCTCAAGTACACTTATAGCCATCGATGTTATCAGCTCCCTCCAGCCCCCACCTCTTCCCGTACCCTCAGGTCTATAATTCTGAGGTTGGGGTTGGAAGGGGATGTGAGTGTTGGCACTTTGATCACCATGCTGCCATTGGCTGAGGACTCCTGGGAAGGTGACTTAGCTTGGTATTCACAGCCTAGAGTGACAAGAGCTCCACTCCAGACCTCTGGCCTGCTCTGAATCTCTGGTGTGCTTTGGCTCTCCAGCTAGCAGTCACATTCTCTTGACTTTCTGATCTACAATGGGAGAAGAGAGGGGGTGATTCCACTTGGGTGCCATCTACCCCAAAGACTTTCCCAGACACAGCTTCTAAACAGTGATTCTCCAGTGTGCATCTCAGACCAATAGCAATTGCCATCACCTGCGTGTGATCTTCTAGGATCTGTGGATCCCAAGACCTCATCCTGTCATTCTGAATAAGATCTTTGGAGAAAGAGTGCAGCTGTGCTTTAATATACTTCCAGGAGATTATTTTGCAAGTTAAACTTCAAGAAGCATTGTTCTAAGGAATCTTTGTAAAACTGCCTTTGTTCAACGGTGACAAAAAACATGAGTTTCTTAGACACTTACTCTTTTCCTGAAAACTGAAGGGTCCAGTAAATATTAGCATAGCCAACTTACTGATAATGTTATCCATTGCCTAAAACACTGAATCTCTGTACGTATGCATGCATGTGTTGCTGCCAGGTTCTGTTGCATCAGTTCTGATGCGTAGTGACCCTATGCACAAAAGAACAGTATGCACAAGTCTGCTTGGTTCTATTCCATCCTCACCATTTCTGCTGCTTGACTCCACTGTTGCAACCACCATGTCAATCCGCTTTGTTGACAGTCTTCTTTTTTACTCACCTTCTACTTTTCTACCTTTGATATTCTTTTCTCGACCTTGTCCCTCCTGATTATCTGTGCGATAAATTCTCACAAACCTCAGATCGAAGAAGCATCCTGATTGTACGTTCTCCAGGAAAGATTTATGTGTCTTTCTGGAAATACAAGCTACTTTCAATATTCCTTGTGAGCACAATAATTCAAGTAAATGAACTCTTCCTAATGATCTGCAACTTCTTTGGGGAGAAAATGTTCATCATGCAACTCTGTAAGTATTCCCAATCTCACACATCTAATATCCCCACAGCTTGGTCAAATTTTCTTAATTTTATCAAGATTGACTTGTAGAAGAAGTGCCACAAGCACTTTGGGAATGGCTTCTAACGTGACATCTTTGGGCTTATACTCTGAATTCTGGTTTCTAGCATACAGTTTGTGACTGGGAGATCAAATGCATCCAGCATTATCGTGAAAGAAGATCTAAGAGAAAGTTTGCTCTGCAACACATGAACTGGGCTTGAGATGGGGTCAGACTTGTCAGTCACTAACAACAAATGTTAGAGATTAGGTTTGGATCATAGTTAATAATCCTGAATTCAAATAGCCAGAAAAATATTAAAGATTTGTAAAGGCTTCGGCAAGTTTCTTAACATCTTGAACCGTATTTTCTTTGCAAAGTTGTTAGATGGATTTGATGAAGTAATGTATGAACATTGAATGTAACATCGCTTCACTCACAGTAAGCATTTGATAAAAGGGAGCTGCCCAAATGTTATCATTAACGAATTCTCTGAAACATTTATTTTTAAAACTTAAGTACATTTCTGTTGTTCTTCAGAGATTTTAGCAAATGGTACCTTACACCACCAGCATGTGAGGTACTGGTATACAAATATTAATATTGTCTTTTCTTTTTAAAAGTTATTGATATTTTATTCTGAGTTGCAATCTGTTATCATTTCCAAAAATTGACTTCAGGAAAGCATCCCAATGAATCTTGACTTACAAGTAAAAATGTAAGTCATCAATGTATGATTTATAGTACAAAATGCACAATAAATTATGTTTACATGCAGTGACTAGACTAGCACACACATGGTAAAAAAAACAGTATTTTACGCACATTTTAGAAAATTTACATTGCCAGATCCATTTTACAAAGTTAAAAAAATTCTATACAAAATCTAATGTATACATTGTTTATTCTTAGGAATTACTTCCACGCAAATATGCTTAAAATATGCTTAATATCACAACCCTTTTTCTGTTCTTACTTCATATTCAGGTTTGAAACTTAGACCATTATTTTTGAAATGTGAATTATAAAGTAAAAATACAACCATGCAGACATTTTTACTACAGGAAAATTAAATACTCTTGCCGATCAACATTGAACAATTCCATAGCTATCCAATTCTGTTCAACTTCCTTCACTGCTTTTGTATAGGTGCATGCAAAACTGGCAGATTGTTTTAATAACACATAAAAATAATGCTACAATCTGATAATACTTAGTCATTAGGAATGCAACCAACACCCCCAGTCTGTCAATTATTTCTGCTTTAGCAGAAACATCATTGACATTACATACTAAAATTCACAGTCATGTAAATATTTTATAATTTCTAAACTTACAGGATCTATATCAGATAGGACCGAACAAAAGGAGTTGGGAATTTAAGAGTCTGTTCTCTCTTTTTAGAATGGGTTGAGGATAATCTAGAATAAATCACTATCCTTGCTAAGAAATTATTTGTATTCTCAATTGGTTTTTAAAAATACATGTGAAGATTTTATAAAAATTTAAGTTAACCTACATTACTTATCTTTAAATAACTTCTTGAAAAGTAGTATATTGAAGGAAACTGCCCTGTTCCATATCATCCTAGTAGCTAAAGGTCAACGAGGACAATAAAATGCCTGTGTCATCAAGAATTTCAGTCTTTAAGAGGCACGGCATGAAGCCACTTGATGATTTCAGATTAAATGTGAAAGTAGGCCAGTTCTGATATGAGTATAATAAATAGCAATATCCCAGTATTCCAGTCCAAGTAATTTCTGTCTTGAGGGGAGGGACCCAGAAAGCCACCTATTCCCGCACTTATTGCTTTAAACATGTAAATGCCGATATAATTAGGTTTCTCAGATGAACCGCTCAGTGCCTGTGCCCCTTTGAAGCTGAGAAAGGAGTCTTTTTGATCAGGGGGAGGAGACCAGCTGAGACACTCCTCGCCACAGCGCATCTTCCAGAGAATCCTCACTCTCACTCTCACCAAAACAACCCCCCTCTGATAGTACTGGAAATTCCAGAACCCTGCAGCAGCTGTGTGTTGTGAAACAATCTAAACTGCTTTGTGATCTGGTGTGCAACCCCCAGGAGAATACTTAGCAAGGAATTTAGAAAACAACTCCCTCCAGTAAAAGAACTCTGTGTCATTCACTTGGGAATTATTATTTTTTCTTAATAAGGAGAAGAATAATAGAGAATAGAAGAAAAGACCACTTTCCAATTATCTAGTGGATTTCAAAGTTTCTACTTCCACAAAGCTGATGCAGATGATTTTTGATTTTGAGGGCACCAGTCAGCAATTGCAAGCTTTCTATTGAGTTTATAGTTTATTAAGGCTCAATATTTCTTTTCTTTCTGAAGTATGTCAAAGTACAATAGTGTGGTATAAGTTTAAAAAGGTTAAGGCAATTGTAGATTCCAGTTCACAGTGAATTAAAAAATAGTCCATCTTTTTAATGTCAGAGATAGTAGAGATACATGTGTTGATATGTATTACAGCATGAGTAGATTGAGGACTATATTCTTCTTCCATGATTCTAGCATCCAGGAAAACCCAGTCAAAGCAAGTTCAACATTTACATTCTACTTTCACAGGAGCCAAAAATCTGTCCAAAATATTGACAGCCAGGACAAAAGTTTCAACATGTCCAAAAAGAGTTGCTCAAACTCCTTAAAATTTCTCCTTTGGCATTTTTCAGACTTTGACACAAAGTGGTATCGATTAAGCACAACCCTTTTTCTCTTGCTTGGCATTGGTTTCTGTTCCAAGTGAAGGCTGGTTGATCTTAAAAGCTGGACCCTTCACAATCTGCCAATCCTCTGTCTCCATCATACCTTTCACTGTGCCCAAGATCACAAGGGAACACTGCTCTGCACAGTACAGACATGGGGGTCTGCCTCCTGCTCTGAGCCTACTGCGCCGGATACCCTGCTCCTCTGCTGCCCCAGTTGTGGCTTTGGCCTCACACCTCTGGCTTCATCCCAATGTCCATGAGCCCACCCATCAGAGACCTGTCCCTTTGGGGCAGCTCCACCGCCACCACTCACGGATGAACATTTCCTTGCTCTGAAAGTGTGAGTCAGGCAAGGAATTGGGCCAAGTTATTGCTCAGTTAACCCATCTATTTTCCTAATATGATGACAGTTTAAAAACGGAATCTTGACCATCTGTTTTAATCCACAGCCTAGCCTAGTGCATGTTGGTTTTCAACAGATAACTATTGATTAATGTCTAATTTGTTGTAACACTAATACTTCAACTGGGTGGCTTTAAATATTAAAAGCTCATTTTCTCACCATCTTGAGACTAGACAGAAAGCCTACAGTTTGGACTAAAAATAAAAATTAAAAACCAAACCAAACAAATTAAAAACTCACTGCTTTTGAGTCTACTCTAACCCACAGTGACCATAGAGGGCTGGACAGAATGACTCCTGTGGTTTCTGAGACAGTCACTGTTTACAGGAATAGACAGTGCAGAGCTGCTGGTGTATTGAACTGCTGACCTCACATTGGCACCACCTTGATTTGTTACCACTGCTCCACCCATGCTCCCCAAATCTAAATCAGTGATGATAAATCATAGGTGTTAACTTGACTGGGCTATGATTCTCAATGGTTTGTTAAACATATGGTTGTTTCTTCATAATGTAATATAAATCAATCACGTCCTTGCTTTGGCCATATATTTATAGGGAAGTTTGCCTTCAGTACAGAGAATGGAAGTGGAAAGCCATGGTGTTTCTTTTCCTCATCATCACCTCTTATTGACTGACTTCTGGGTCTTACATAATAAGCTTGTCGTATTTTCAAAGTGCTTTCTGATGTTCAGATTTGGGGTTCCTGGACTATTGGTATTACAGAAGCCAGCTTGCCACCCAAAGACTTGCCAAGTTCCATAATTTTATGAACTACTTTTTAAGAAAAATAGATGATAGAAAGATAGATAGAAAAAAAGACAGCTAGATAGATAAATAAACAGTGTATTTTTTCATTCTCTTATAGAACCCAGACAAAGATATTTGGCACCAAGCGTAGTTTTAGAGGAGCAAAATTTTAAGAATGAATTTTCTGAAATGGATTTCTTTCTTATATTAATACAGACAATTTTATCAGCACACAATCCAAATGCCATACAATTCAATAGCTCAGTCACATAAGTAAGTGTTGTTCAATCAGTATTCCAATCAATTTTAGAATATTTACATCCTGTATTCCTTGTTATGAGTTCATTTCCCCCAACCTCTCTCACCATACCCTCTAGGAAACTTAAATCCAATGGCTGTTTCTATAGACTTACCCATCCTGTGTTTCAAATATAGAAAACCATCTGATTTTAATGGTTAAGTTTTTTTGTGGTCCCCACCCAGTTAAAATTTGATATCTGATTTGTTCCCCTTTTTGACACATGCAAAAGTAGGAAGAGTGGTGATTTGAACTGTTGACCTTGCAGATAGCAGCTCAAATGGTTACCTTATTTCACAGGACTCATATCTGTGGAGTACAGTTAACTCCAGTTCACATGGGGTCTCATACAGCACAATAAAAATAAAGACATTTTATATTGTATAGTGGAAAGGGGATTTTTAAGTCAAGCATCTCCAAAAGGTCTTCACATTGTTATTTTCAGTCTGTATAAGCCTACCCTCCTTTCTGCTCTAAGTTTTCATTTTCTTATACATGAAGGATGCTGAAACACATACTTCAAAATGTGTGTAGTAAATTTTCAAGATAAATGCATGGTAAGGATTCCAGGATGGTCATACTTATCTCTTTGCTTGTTTGGCTTGCTTACCCTCTTTTTGTTGTAGAAATGATAATAAAGAACATTCCAGCTTATAGTAATAGCCATTACTCAAACTTGGTTTTCACTATATTATTTTCAAATTCCTATAAAGCCTTCTGTTTGGTATTCTTGTGTAATCTGCACAAATTCTTCATGGCTATTAACCATACTAGGCTTTAGGTACCTCACAAGGACAAGGATCAAGGACAACATTAATGTTCTCAAATATGGCATTCAAACTGGGACTGAAAAGCAAGGGTTCTGGCTTGACAAGCCATTCTGTGATCTCCCCAGTAATGGAGATAACTTTGTTTATGATTTAAGGTAGTGTGAGAATGACATCTTTTTTCCCACCAAATGGGGTAGGAAAGTGTATCTCTTTCCAGGCCTGACCCTTAACATTTTCCCGTGTGTTATTCATACTTTGATCCTCCTCTTGTGCTGAATAGAGGATCCCTCTTGTGCTGACTAGAGGATCCTCAGGACATGAGAGGAAATGGAGATATAAGATAGACTTGGATTTTGTCCCTGTAAGTCTGCCTGGAACATAGCCACACTTCTGTGCTGACTATGCAGAAGGAAGACTTATATTTTGCTCATCCACCAAGATTTTAGTAATATACTACCTCTGTGACCGACCATTCCCAATAGACTTGCTCCTTAAACTTTGGCTCAGAGGCCGGGAGGTCTCTTGGGTAAAGCCTGATAGAAAGCATTTCTATTTATAGATAGTGGGTTCCTCTAATAGTTACTGCAAATGCACTCCCACTATATATGAATTCTACCCAAAGATACCACAGCCAATAAAGACTGGGTGTGGGAATCTGACCTTGGTTTCCCCTTACTCTTGCTTCTAAATGCTGAAAACAAACAAAAGCTCATAAAATAGTTATATTGTGGCCATATGTTCCCCAATGTAGTCTCAACTGGACAGAACAATAATGGCAATTCTAGTAAAGATTCCTCAAAGGAAGACTCAGGAATAAATTACAAAATATTTTTATCTATCTATACTTTACTCTTACTGCTAATAAGTCAAGAATTCTCTATGCAGGGACCACTATGGCAAAATATATAAGTATTTTGCTTTTGTACTATATAAAGAATTTTCCCTGCATGAATTAGGAAATACCTAACTTTCTTAAACTTAGTGAAGACAAGTATTCCTGTTTGCATTGTCAGCTAAACTTTTGTCTGCAAACCACAAAAGTGGAGGTTCAAACCCACCCATAATTCCATGGAAGAAAAATGCTCCCATATCATTTGGAAACTCTAGAAAAGGTCATTGTGAGTTAGAATCAACTTGGCAGTGGCTTGGTTGGTGATTTGGCAATGAATATGCACAGGGAAAAATAAATCCTCTCTTAGATGCAATCCACACCTTATTGACAAAGGGAGAAGGGAACTAGTGAAGGAAACTGAAGTAATTTACTAGTAAAAAAAAATCACTAGTCATTTGGGTTCACGGTGCATGTGGACAGAGGGTTTGTGAGGCGCCAGGTGGAGGTGCTGATTGAGTGCACACCAGTAAATCATGATTGGAGAAGTGTTAATTACACCTGAGGATTGCCCCTGCCCACACCAACCCAGTGGTCTACATCTGCCAGATGTAGTCCTGCCAACATTCCTCACTAGGCGCCACCTACCACACAAATTTCTATGCAGAACAAGATCAGAACTTGCATCTAGGTGACAGACAGGCTGCACTTTCAAGGTCAGTGCATGCACATACAGACCATGTAACAGGCTTCTCCTCCATCTTCAGGAACATGTTTCAGTGGATTCCACAATAGGCAAAGTCCTGGGATACTCTACTTGTTTTCTTATCTTCACTTTATCTTCCTTTTAAATGGTTTAATATCTCCTGCTTCCTCTTCTCCCTTCAGTTTTTAATTTATTTTTTGCCTTTATTGTATTTTCTCGTTTGTTTATTATACCCCATCTGACAAAAAGAGGGCATTGTCATCACACTAGCCATGCACACCTACCATACTTATTAACTCTCCTCCTGCCCCACAGGCAATCATTGTGGTCCCTACTCTACCATGGCATCGATTACAAAGGAAGAGAACCTAGTCATCTTGTGTCATGACCAGAAAGCAGAGCTCCATACCTACACTCCTACCATTTGCTCCATCCACCAAAAGATAGGACACAACATCAAACGAATGTTCGATGTAGAATAACCACCCAGATATAATAAAAACAAGGACAAACTAAATCTCATGGTGAATGAAACTCTGCCTAACCAGCGAATAAATACAACTCTCAAATGTCAAATTAAAATTAAATACATAAAACACAAAGGATTACAAGCAAGCGACTCAAATAAATAATTAGAAAACCAGTTTGAGAAAGAACAGGCAGTAAAATTGCCTGAGATGAAATTAGCCATGAGTTGAAGAAAATTGGGCAAAGCAAAACCTAGATAATACCTTAGAAGAATTGAGAGAAACAACACAAAGTTGAAGCGGATGTATTTTTTTAAAAAATAGATGATTATAAAGCATACAGCAACAGCAATTAGAAACCCAGAAGAGTAAAACTAAAATTTCAGCAAGGGATAACACATTGGAAGGCCAAATGGTAAAAAAAGTAAATATATTAAATAATTGGAAAATTGTAAGAAAATTCCTTCACACAAATTTGTATGATGAAGAATTAAGATAAATGCAAAAGTATTAAGAACACCTAAGAGCAATGTGGAGCATAACTTATGTGACTGGAATTCCAGAAAAGGCGAAACCAGAACAATGACCCCAAAATTGTTGTACTTTTGCAAGCAGAAAACTTCCCTATAATCATAAAACTAAAATATTTCTATCCGTGATATGATTTTCTAGATAAGCATGATAAAGAAATGAGTAAAAACTAGGTTAGCTTTATAATAAATGTGAAGGGGATTCCTCAGACAGAACAAACAATGTCAAATAATAATTAGAAATTAAGACACATGGCAACACTCAAAAATAAATTAAGCTTATAAGACTAAAAATAAAAAAACAGAGGTATCATTCTGTAAATTATAATGATCGAACAAAAAGTGGGAATGAGTGGTATAATTATAGAATATCTTCATGGAGAAGAAATCAGAATGATATGGTACAGTATGCTCTAAACTCAGAAAAATAAAAATACATAATAGCATAAACAAAAATAAAGTTGTAAGCCTTCTACTCAAAGAAAGGAAAGAAGCCACAAGGACTTAGAAAGCATTAAATCTACAACAGTGAAGAAAACTGAAAAAAAATTGATTAAAATTACGAACAGGAAATGTGCAGTAGCATAATAAGAAATAAAAATAAATTATGAAAATAAATCATTGCCTACAAAGGATTACACTTGATGTACATGGATGAAATACAGTAGATAAAAGAGAGTTGAAGAAGGAAGAAGAAATTTCACTTAGCATAATGTCCTCTAATTCAGCCCATGCTATATGAGGTGTTTCACAGACTTATCTGTACTCTTTAATGCCGCATCATATTTCACTGTGTGTATGTACTAACTTCCCTTTTTTCCAATTCTTCAGAGGATAAGCATTTAGGTTATTTCCACCTTCTTACTATTGTGAATTGTGCTGCAATGAACATAGGTGTGCATATTTGTATATGCTATGTCCCTGTAGAAACTCCTAAGTAGAGGGAGTGCGTAGCCATGTACATTTCTATTCCCATTAATGTTAGTAAGCATCATACCCCTTTCCACTTTATGTTTGCAACAGAAGCATTTACAGTTCCCACCTTCTGAGCATTTCCTCTATAATTAGTTGTTTTCTGGTTTTATGAACTAGGGTATCAATATTTTGACTTAAATTTTTCAATGGCTAGTGATCAGAAACTTTTTTTTCATTTTCTATTGGATGCTTGATTTTCTTCTTTGGTTATATATCTGCTTTTTCTTTGCATTTGCCAATTTTAAAATTGGATTGTTCATCTTTTTCTTGTTGAGGTGTGACATCCCACCACCCCCATGCCCAGAATTTTAGAAATGAGTCCCTTGTCAGGATGCTGCTAAGAGTCACACAGGATATGAGGGAATCAATACAGAAAAAGGATGAAAAAATAGAGAGGATATTGTTCACACACTGAGGAGAAACAGAGGCATTAGGGAACAATGCAACAGAAATGAACAAACAAACAAAACTGGTAAAAGACTCCAACAGCTGGGAGAAGTGGATAATTGTATAAGTGATCTCAAAGTTATTCAAAAAATATGAAAGACATCCAAAGAAAATAATCAAAGAAGCTGAAGAAAGTCTGAGAACAATGAAGAAAAACAATATTTGAATAATTGGGATAGCAGAGTAAGACATAGTGAAGAAATCAAAAGCCAAAATAGTGAGGGAATTCCTGGAAGAAAATTTCCCCAATTTAATAAAGAAAGATTAGATAATCATCCAGAGAGCAGAGATGAAACCAATCAGATTGAACCCCCAAAAGAACACACAAAGTAATATAGTATTCAAAATATCTAACTTTGTGGAAAAAGAGAAAAATCATAAGAAGAGCTAGAGGAAATAAAAGGCAGTCACCTACAAGAGTAACTAGAGAATATGTTCAGATTTATCAGCAATGACCATGAAGATGAGGAAAGAAGGGTGTAGTATCTTGGGAAAGTTGAAGAGTAACTGCAGCCTGAGAATTCTCTGCCCTGTGCAAATTCTCCCTCAAAATAGGTAATACAAGTGTTTCCTCAGATCAGAAAAATTCAGAGAATATATTAGGAAAAAATAGCACTATAAAATTACTTTCCAACATACTTTTCACAGAAGACCAACACCCATCGAACACAAACATGAGACTACTGCATAATGTAACACTGTGCATCCACAAGTGTGCATCCTGAAAGCAAACCTAAGACTCCCGTGATGCAACAGTGAAAATAAGGTAAGAATGAATCCCCTGCACATATGCAACTCACAGCTAAGGAGGTGGGTAGGAACATATGTATTACAGAAGGTAAGAGAAGATAGCAAAGAATCCACAGATGAAGCTCATTACTCTGAACATCAATGATCTGAATTCAGATATTAAAAGACAAAGACTAGTAGACTGGACTAGGAATCAAACCTCATCAATCTATTTTTTCTTTCAAGAGACACATTTCAAACTCACATAGGCTGAGCATGAAAGGATGGAGAGAAGTATATCAACTAAATGGTAATCTAAGAAAAGCAGAAGTCACCCTCCTAATCTCTGACAATATTGATATCAAGGTGCAGGACATATCAAAAGAAAAGTATGGGTACTACATAACATTTAAAAACCAGCAGACCAATACCCAGTGAACATAGCACCCCCATAAACACCCCCAGTGAGAGACCCACGAGATTCATCAAATCCTTCAAAACATGAAAAAATAAATCATAGGATTGAAAATTGTCACAGGTAATGTCAATATACCACTCTCCAAGAAAGACAGGTCAGTAGAAAGTTGTTCTACAAGGAAGCTACAGAATTAAACTCTATAACAGACAATTTGCCTGATAGATATATTCAGAACTCTCCCCATAACTGAAAAAATTCAATTCTTTTTTCAGGGGCACACAGTACATATTTGAAAATAGACCACATGCTGGGGCACAAATCAAACTTGAGTCAATTCAAACATGAGTCAATTCAGACTTCTTTCTCTGACCACTATGTTATAAAGTTGAAAATTAACAAAAGAAAGAATAACAACAACAAAAAGCCTAAATACATGGAGGCCGAATGACTTATTTATTCAAAAGGACTTGGTATTGGCCCAAGTTGGGGATGAACTTGGGGGTTTGTAAGAAATAATGAGAATGAGAATACAGCATACCAAAACCTATGGGATACAATAAAGATAGTGATCAGAGGGTGCTTGATAGTGATAGATACACATATGAAGAAGGGAGACATATTTTTCATAGCCTATAACAAAACCTATAGCAGTTGGAACAGAGTCAGCAGAATAATACTATTAGCAAAACAAAGGAAATTATAAAAATCAGGGTGGAGACAAATGAGTGGGAAAATGAAAAAAAACAATGGAAAAAGTCACCTTCATAAAAACAATGGAAAAAGTCACCTCCATAAAAAGCTAGTTCTTTGAAAGTTTTAACAGAATTCACAAACTGCTAGCAAACCTTAAAAAAAGATAGGAAGGAGCAGACATCAAAACCCAGCATGAGGGATGAAAGAGGGGAAATTACAACAAACCCTAATGAAATTAAAAGACTTATTACACCGTACTATGAAGTACTATACCCCACCAAATTCAACAATTTAGAAGACATGGAAAAAATACCTTGAAAAACAAACGCTCCTCAAATTATCTCATGTAGACACTATGAACTTGAACAGACCCATAGCAAAAGAAGAAATAGATAAGGCTATCAAGGAAATACAAACTAAAAAAGCCCTGGCCCACATGACCATGGAACAATTATACCAAGCCTACAGGGAAGAGCTGACACCAATCTTGCATCAGCTCTTCCAGTACATAGAAAAGGGCAATAAACCCCCAAACACATTCTACGTAACTAGTATAATATTGATAGCAAATGTGCGCAAGGATTCCACAGAGATAGAGAACTATAGGCTGATATCTCTAGTGAACATAGATGCAAAAATTCTTTACAAATATTTGACCAATTGAATACATAAAGGATATATAATATCTAATCTATATATACACTATGTATAATATAGCATATATATAAAATCCATCATGACCAAGTGGGATTCATACCAGGGGTGCAGGGTTGGTTCAACATTCAAAATGCCATCAACATTATCCACCACATTGACAACAAAAAGGACAAGAAATATACATATACACACACACATACACACACACACACAACAACAACCAGCATTACAATCAATGGAGAAAAGACAAAAGTTTTCCCACTGAAAAAGGGGACCTGGCAAGGACGTCCCTGTCCTGGATGTCCCAGCTAGTGATACAAGGCAACAGAAGAATAGCAAAGTTATATGTGAGGAAAGAAGAAGTGAGTTTATTGTTATTTGCAAATGATATGATTCTACATATTGAGAGCACCCCAAAACTCCACAACAGGTTTTCTGGGATTGATAAAGGAATATATTTGAGTGGCCGGATATAAGATCCACTAGCAGAAATCAGTTGATTGATCTATAGCACTGATGGTATTACAGAAAAGGATATCAAGAAGGTAGTACCCTTCATAATATTCAAACATAAATGGAAATATCTAGGGACATACCTAACCCCCAAACCAGAAGTTCTATACAAGGATAACTAAAGAACATTATTATAAGGAAACAAAAGTGACTTTCACAATTAGAAGAATATCCCATGTTTGTGGGTAGGAAGACCCAATATATAAAGATAGCAATTTACCTAAGGCACTATATAAGTTCAGTGCAACCCCTATAAAAATACCAGGATCATTTTTCAGAGAAATGGAAAAATTGAATTCCAACTTCATATAGAAAGGGCCATAAGAATTGGCAAAGAACTCTTCAAGAAGAACAAAGTGTGAAGGTTTGCATTACCTTACTTTAAATCTTATATACAGCCATAGTTGTCAAAACAGCATGGTACTGGTAAAATGATACTTATTTGCAACAATGAATAAGAACAGAAAGTCCACAAATAAAAACAGCAGCACAGAGACAACTGATTTTATTCAATACCCCACAAAATATCAAAAGGGAACCAGATGCCCTTTTCCATGAATGGCATTGGAAATACTGGATATCAGCCGGCAGAATAATGAAACAAAGAACCTTACTTTACTCCATTCACAAGAACAAATTCAAGATGGATCACAGGCCTTGAGATAAAAAAACTCAAACTATTAGCATCATTATTGAGAAAACTGGGACAAAACTAAGAACCTTATTGCAGGGACTACATGGGCTATGAGAAATAAGGAAGTTTGCACACACAGAGGAAGTTAAAAATAGGTGAATGGACCAACTAAAGATAACGCACTGGTGGACATTGAAAGAACTCACACTTAGAAAAGATATTTGTTAATGACATATCATACATAGAGCTTATTACTAAAACCCATAGTATTTTGCAACTTACAACAAGAAAAAATTGAATAGCCCACTGAGGAGGTGGACAAAAGCCTTGAACAGAACAATCACCAAGCAAGAAACCCAAATGGCCAAAAACATCTGAGAAAACATTCCTGATCATTAGTCTGGGAAATGAAAATCAAAACAACTATGTGATACCATGTAACATTCACAAAGATTCAATTCATAAAACAGAAAGTGGCAAATGTTAGTGGGGTGTGGTGAGATAGGAACTCTCATTCAATGGCAGTAGAGTCAATGCTGGTTGATCTGTACAACCACTGTGGACAGTCATTTGGCGATACCTAAAACAGATGGGAATCAAGGTACTTATGACTCAGCAATTCCAGGACGGCGCACCTATCCTCCAAAATTAAGAAACAGACTCTGACCAGACATCTGCTCTCCAGTGCTTTTTGCCGTGCAGTTTTCAATTGCAAAAATTGGAAACAGCTTACATTTCCAACAATAGATTAATGAGTTAAAAAAAAATCTGGTATATCCACAAAATGGAATACAATGCATCCCTAAAAAATATTAATGAAATGCCTCATCTTGTGGAAAGAGTTGGAGGATATTATGCCGAGTGAAGCTAAACTAGGACAAAATATCAAACCCAACACGAGTCCACTGTGGTAAGCTCAAACAGCTGAATGAGCAAAAGAGGAAATGCACACAACGCACATTCTCCTGCCTGAGGACCAGCTATTCTGGCAAGAGCCACACGAAACCCAGCCACTCAAGGTGATCCAGAACAGATGCAGATAGCTGCAGTGCTGAAGGTGTCCCCTCTACCCCACCTCTCATATGCCTTTAAGGTCCACTGTGGGGTTGGGGAAGAATGACAATGGCAATGTGGGGTCAGGGCACTAGCTAACCCAAGGGGAGGGTATTGCTTATATCTCCACAGGAAAGGGAGAGTCAGAGTAGACCTCATTTAAGTGGAGCAGCTGGTTCGAAGAGATGACAGCAGGGACAGTCTCAGCTTGAGACATGACACCCTCTCTGTAGATGACAGTGTGGCAGAGGACAGCTCTGAGAAGTAGTTCTGGGAGAGTGACTGGTGTGCCTGACGCAGATGGGGGCAAGCCAACAGGGCAATGCAACAGACCAAGGATGGGAGCGAAGTCTTGATCACAGACTTCTGACTCAGGGGCATGCAGGGCTTGACACCCGTTGGAACTGGTTGGGGATGACTCACAAGGGGCCTACACTGAAAGTCCAAGGTGAAACTGGTTGCAGGAGGGGGAGGGGTGATGACTCCTGAGGGGTATGGCAAAAGAGGGGGGAGGTGAGCGGGGAGCCAACAGTGATGGGTCCAGGGAAATACGAAATGTTCTAAAAAGGACCGCCAGGAGTATGTAGCTTTCCTGGATGTGTTTGATCAATGGAATTGTATCTGAGAGGTGAACTATAGAAAGAGAGAAAGAGAGAGAGAGAGAGAGAGAGAGAGAATCACCCACATATGTACATAAATATATGAGTATTTAATATATGTAAATGCAACAAGGAAGCTCAGGGAATTTGGGTCTCCACTTAAATCTTACCTCAGTACAAGAACAGTTTGTTTTAATAATGTGTCATTATGAGCACACCTGCGTGACATTATTGCTGAACATAAAATGGGTGCCTAAGCAAATGTGGTGAAGATAGCTCATGGTGTCTGGCTTTTAAAAGATAAAGTATCTGTGGTTTTAAAGGCTTGTAGTTAAGGTGGCCACTTAGCAGGGGAGCAAAGCCCACATGTAAGAAGCACAGCATCCTGTGTGATTAAGAGGTATTGAAAGGAAGAGGTATCAGAAGTTCAAAAAAAACCACACAACCAAATTGATATGATGAAGGGCAGTGGATGTAGTGGAGACCCAGTAAGACCATTGGACAGTCCCTCTCAGAAGGGTCACACAAAACAGGGTGCAGGACGGCACTGATGAACCACATAGCTATCCTCCACTTCTTAGGATTTCCTCCCTGTACTATTAAGGTCTTTATGTGATCTATTTAATTAATCATGTTAGATTTGCATATGCTCATTTGCATATATAAGATCATTTGGTACATACATGGGAGTGAAGATAGACGACCCTCAGAGACAGTGACAGAATAATGTTTCCCTGAAGGCATGAGAAGTGAGAGCATATTAGGGGAGTTGAAAGGGGAGAGGGGAGTGGATAGCATTGATGATAGATTGTATAACCCCATCCTATGGGATTGAACAACAGAACTGTATGGGAAAGGAAGAGATATGTTGGATTGAGTAAAATATGTCAATAAAACTATTACATAAAACAGGAAAACCAATATTTTTATTGACATAAAAAGTCCAGAAAATGCTTGTATAGTAAAAGAAACAGATTTTGATGGTGACCAAAGATGGAGAAAGAAGGGAGAGAAAGAGAAATCATAAGCTAGAAAGTAGACAAGTGCTGCTCTTGGAGAAGGAGAAGAAAATATCCAAGTGGGATGTGGAAAAATATTGAAGGAAACAGGGCAAGTCTTTGAGAAATTTGATAAGTTGTAGAATTTTTAAAAATTATATGCTCTATAAAGCCTCATCTAATTCATAATATTTTTTAGTGTTGATAGGAAAGGAACAGATACTTCATCAAACAAGAAACTGCAGCTTTATAAAAACAGAATGATAAAGGGGGATATCTGACCTCTTTAACCTTCACAAGGAAAGAGGAAGAGAATCGCCATCATCTACATTAACAGCCCAAGGTTTCTTCCTCCAAAGCTGAAATCACACGTGTCTTTCTCCCCCAGCTTTCTTCATTCACACAGCACCCTCTGCTATTCATTCACAATGCCCTCTACTGTCCATTCACAGTACCCTCCACCATGCATTCACAACACATTCTCCTAGGGGGTTGATCATTCTTGGCAATGAACACACAGACCTCACAGATCATACTCATGATCATTACTTTATTAGGAATGGTAACAAATTATGAATGCTCAGGAGATAGTTTCTCTAAGAGCACAGCCTCTTTTCTGCCTCTCAGAGACAGGCCTCTCATTGTTTTTTTCCTCTCCATCGCATAGCCCCTTTAAGAGTCACAATGTCCCAAACACCATAAGCCTCAACCTGAAGACATTTAGCTTCACATCCTTGTGTCAGCAAGCCTAGCTTCTCCAAGTCAGTGCTTACAGGCATCTGATTCTTCAAGTAAGCCTCAGACCTGAATGCTGAGCTTAGTCACACTGTAGACCCGAAAGTCCATCACTCTATATAATGTGCTGATTTTTTTACTCTGCTGCTGTCACTTGTCTGTTGTCACAGCTTTCAGTGCTTGCATCAAGGACTTTCAATGTACATGAATTTTAGGGTCCAAAGGATGCATGCTACCTCCTTTATGGTAGGAGGTCCCCACTTCTTTTTCTGAAACAGATCACTTTAAATTCTGCATGATGGGAAAATTACCAACCTCCTCATTTGTGTTTTAAGCTGTTAAATATACCATAAATCCTGCTAGCAATCACTCACAACTGAATCCTACCGGAATCTTCAGCAACCTTTTCTTCCACAGACCCATCAGGCAAAAATCATTATATGACATAACAAAGTTTATGACTAAGAGAGCCATAGTAAATAATTCACTGCATTTCTGGTAGCCAAAAAACACATTAAAAGAGGTCTCAATCTTTATCTATTAGAGAGATGCAAATCAAACAACCATAAGGTATCATCTCACCACAACGATATGAGCACAGCTTCACAGGACAGAAATTAGCACAAGCTAGCAAGAATGGAAGAAGTGGGAGCTCACATACACCGATATAAGACATGTCAAATGATGCAAACACTGAAGAATGGTATAGTGCTTCCATACAAGAATTTGAAATATAAATACATCATTTGATCCCACACTCTAATTACTGGGCAATATGTAAGGAAATAAACATAGACACAAAGATATGCACATCCATTAAGACCTGGTAGTATAGTGCTTGCATGTTGCATTGTGATCGACAAGGACAGCAGTTCTGGAGAAAAACTGGGCTTTCAACTTTCACAGGCAGAGACAGTCTCATAAATCCACAGCAGGTCAGTCACTATGAGTCAGTATTGACTCAGTGGAAGTGAGTTTGGAGTTTGGGGATGAACTCCATATATGAGAAAGCAAAAAGCCAATAAAAGACAGGAAAGAAAGAAAAGACCAAAGTGAATGCCAGAAGAGAATCAGAAACTTCCTCTTGAGTCGGCGAAAGGAAGAAATGATGAAACACTAAAAGAACGGAATGGACAATTCCAAAAATCAGCTGGAGAACACATGGTCAAGTGTAATAATGAACTGTGCAAACATTTGAAGTTAAAAAGCAACCAAAAAACACTCTCCACATTTATCAAACTGGAAGAAAGGAAGAAAAGACTCATTGCAATGTTGAAGTCTATTGTGGGAAAAATAGAAGTCCTGGTGTCATAGAGTGTGAAGCATTGGAATGCTAGCCATAAGGTCACCAGTTCTAATCTATCAGCTGCTACCCAAGAGAAAGATGGTGCTTTCTGTTCCTGTTAAGATTTTCATCCTTGTAGACACAAACAAGACAGTTAAAATCTGTCCCACAGAGTGACTCTGAGTTTGAATCAACTTGCTGGTGGTGAATTTGGGTTTTTGGTGCTATGAACAAAGTAGAGAAATGCAGGAAACTGAAAGCAAACAAGATGGAACAAACACACAGCGTTCCTCTACCAAGAATGAATAGCCAGTATTTAAACATTTTAAACAGCAGCATATGGTCAAGCTTCCTTGATGGCATTAGCAAAAAACAAGTTTTGAGGATTTGATGGAATATTAATTGAAATACATTGAAAGAATTTATTAATTTATGCTTAGAAATTTTGGAAGAGAGACACTTGATCAACAGATTGGAAGAGATCCATATTTGTGCCCATTTTTGCCCAAATAAAGGTGATCCAGTAGAACGCAGAAGTGATGGAACATGAGTATTTATACCAGCTGTAAGTAAAATTTTGCTGAAGACAATTCCGAAACAGCTGCAACAGTATGTTGACAAGAATGTATCAGCAATTCAAGCTTGATTCAGAAGAATATATGAAAGCAAGGAATATCATTGCTGAAACCAGATGAATGAAGGCTGAAAGCAAAGACTACCAGGCAACAGGCTACTTCTGCTTTATTGTCTATGACAATGTATTTGACTGGATTGATATTAGAAAGCATGGATAACATTACAAAGAATGGGAATTCCCACACAATAAATTTCACTCAGATAGAAACTGTCTTTATTCAATCTTTATGCTTTGCTAATACAGTAGCTGTGGGAGTTGGGCTATATGAAGAAGAATGGAGCCTCAGAATTAAATAAGATTCATTAAGGAACTATGAGGTGAAAATGACAGACTATTTCTTGATTATTGGGAAAACAACTTGAAGCAATCTAAAACTGTATTGGCATATCCATCACATAGCATATAATTTAATAATTGAGACATTAAGAAGAGTTGAGCAGTCAACACCACAATCAATTCTTCTCATACTCATTTATGTGATCTTCCCATTTCCTCCCAACCTTCCTGCTAGGTCCCTAGATAATTTTTAATCCAGTTACTTTCTCTATAGTACCTATCTTGTAGTTCATATACAGAAAATCATACAGAACACAAACAAAAACCAAGCAAATAATAAAGACAATGACTAGAGAAAACAAAGATAAACCTCAATTGAAAAGAAAACAGAAAATATTAAAACCTCAAGTTAAAAAGTGTGTCAAATGGAGATCAAATGATTAGGTAATACATTTTAATCTAAATACATTTTCCACAATCAACTTTACAATGCTTTCTATTTGATAACACTCTTAGATTCCCTTGAATAGATTCAGAGGAGATTCCCATAAAGCTCACTGTATGTGGAGATCTTACAAATAGATTTGGGGTTTCCATTGTCATCCATAGCCTTCTGCAAGCCAGGTGTTCACCTTTAAGCCCTGGTAGCATTTTTTCCCTCAGATTTGGATTTTAATATTTACAGTTGTTGCATCTATGTGCTTTTTTCCATGTGGATTTACTTGGTATCTCACTTATATGGCTGCTTGATTTAAGACTTTTAAGTCCTCACATGCTATTGTTTTTGAAATCCAGGCACCATCTCTTTTTTTCACCACACTTTACTATAGCAGACACATGTAGAAAAACATAACACAATAAGCAATAGAGAAGGCCATCCCTTTCTACCAAGAAAAGTCCAGTATCACATAGCTGCATTGAGAATTTCTACCAAGTGTTCTGGGAAGACCTGCCACCAAGTCTACTCTTCCAGAACATAGAAAGGGACAGCAAACTCCCAAGCCCACCTCATGAAACCAGTCTAACCATTATTCCAAAACCAAGCAATGACTACACAAAGATAGAAAACTATAGATCAATATTTCTCATGAACATAAATGAAAAAAAATCAACAAAATTCTGGCCAAATAAAATGCAGTAACATATCAAAAAAGCAATTAGTCATTACCAAGTAGGATTTATACCAGAGATTTAAGGATGGCTGACCTATTGAAAAAGTCATTGTATTCCACCACACATATAAGGTGGAGAACAAGAACCACCTGATTATTTCCATAGAAACAGAGAAAGCATTTGACATGGACCAACACTTGTTTCTAAAGAAAATATTAAAAAAAATAGGAGGGAAACTCCTCAACTTAATGAAAGTCATATATGAAAAACCAACAATAAATCTCACACTCAATGGGGGAAAATTGAAAACATTTCCCTTGGGAGGGGAGAAACAACAAGAAGTAGTGAATGGTGCCCCTTACCACGATTCTAATTGAATATTGTATTGAAATTCTTATAACATGTCAACAACAAAAAGAAATACAGAGAATGCAATTGGGTGAAGGAGAAGAAACATTCTTGCTACTTGTAGATGATATTATTTTATTTATAAATATATTCAAGGACTGTACAACAGATTGTTGAAACAATTCAAAGATATGGTAACATCTCAGGAGACTAGATGAACATGCAGATGATCACTAGGATAGCAATACAGCAAGATAGTTCTTAAAAAGACAGGAAAACTGCAATTGACAAAGACCACACATGAAGGAAATACCTTGTCATGAACCTAACTAAAGACACAAAAGAATTGTATAAATAAAATTACTGAACATTAGTTCAGGAAATCCAAAAGAGAACTTCACAAATAGAAGAATATGCTGTGTTCATGGGTAGGAAGATGTACTATTGTGAGAATGTCAATTATACCTAAAACAATAGATAAATCCTATGTCATTTGGATCAGAATCCAAACTTTATTCTTAAAGAAATGGAAAAAGCTAATTACCAACTGTTTTTGGAAAGGCAAGTTGCCTAGGATCAGCGAAGAAGTTCTCATATATGAAGACAACAAAGTAGGAGGACTTGTACTACCTGAGCTCAAAACTATTACCCAGCCACTGTCATCAAAACAAGTATAACGATACATACATATATCAATGAAACAGGCAAGAAAACCAGAGATAAAGACACCCATCTGTGGAGGACTGTTTGTTGACAAAGGGCCATCAGTCATTGCATAGGAAGCTCTCTGTAGTCAAAGGTGATGGAAAAATTGAACTGCTCTCTGTAGAATGAAAGAGGACCCATTCCTTGCCCCACGCACCAAAAGGAACTCAAGGTGGATTACAAATCAAATTTAAGTTCCAACACTATCAGGATCATCAGTGAAAAAATTGGGGCCAATTTAGGGACCCAATTGCAGGTCATATACAAACTACCAAATATAACAAAGGATTACATACTGTGGAAGACAATATAGATGACATATTTAAAATAAAATAGGGACCTATTTAAAATAAAACACTTATGCACCTCAAAATACTTCACTAAGGATCAAATAAGAGTCCACAGATTTGGAAAAAATTTTTTTCATGACACAAGAGACAAGGGCCTAATTACTAAAATCTAGAAAATTCTGAAACATATCTATAAGAAAAAAATCCAATTAAAGTGTGTGAAAGGACATGAATAGACAATTTATAGAGAATGACACAAATTAATGGTTAACAAACACATGAGAAAATGTTCATGATCCCTAGCCATGCAGGAGATGCACATCAAAACAATAGTGCAACATCACTTTTCTCCCAGAAGCATACCTCAACTTAAAAACTAAAAAACAGAGAATAGCAAATGCTGTAGATGTTGCAGTGAGATTAGAATTCTCATGTACTGATGGTACAATCATAACTATGTACAACTCCTTCAGAAAGCTCTATGAAAATTCTGAAAACAGCAAGCAATATAAATAACATCCAACCCCATAATATCTTTGCTAGGCATATAACCCAAAGAAATATTAGACAGAATATGAAGAGCTGTGAGCTCTTCTATGTTAATTGCAATACATTTCACACTAGCAAGAACCAGGAAACAGACTAAATGCCCATCAGTAAAGGAATAAAGAAACTGCTGCATACACACAATTAAATACTATGCATCTGTATAAAACAGCAATGAAATCACAAAACACCTCCTGACATGGAAGGACCAGGAAACCATTCTACCATGTGAAGCTAGTCAATCACATAAAGTACAAATATTGAGTCCACTCTAATAAGGATAAACACGAAGATGCTGACAGGCTTTGGCTCTCAAGTCATATAATAATCTAATCCTGTCTCCCAAGGAATGAGGCGAAGTGCCTGCCTACTGTCCAAGAACCATGTATCGTGCCCTCTATCTATATCTTAGAAACATCACCAAGGGTCAGTTTTCCAAGAGGTGGGGACAAGAAGGACACCATTCAGTTACTGTCATAAAAATTGTGCTTTGGTGACCCCAAATCAACAGATGATGGTGTGTGGGGACCAGGTATGTCTCAGAGGAAGCAAGAGCATTTCTATTGGGGGGAAGATGGGGAGGTCCCACTTGGGGGAAAAATAGCTTAACAAAGCAGTGATACCTCAGTTGTCTAACTCATTGCATTCCAAAGTCATGTTCAAACACTCAAAAATAAAAACCAGAATACATTTTCCCCATAAGAAAAAATGGAAAACCAAACAATCCATCCTGAGACCCCCCCCAATTACACTTATAAGTTCATTTTCCAGAACTTAATACAAAACAAACAGTTTTAGATTGTGGAAATACTCTCTAAAATAACTGAACACACAAATACACAAATAAATACAGTACATTAAATATCAAAACATAATACAGTAAATAAAACACTCATTTTTCACTATTTCTGTTGCTTAACCCACTGTTCTGTGGGTTTTTGGAATAGTACACTAACATGGGCTTCACTTTAAAACCCCCCACTAGTGTTCCCACACAACAGAGTGAGCTTATCTTGCATGGATTTGTAGCCTGGTAATGCCCCTTTCTCTGTGGCAAGGAAGGTGATTTCCCCCCACAATGTTCAATTTCATTGCAGCTTAATGCTTCCTGGGGAACAAGACCTTCAGCCTCTATATAGTCACTAAATTCAGCCACGAATTTACTGGCTTTGTCTTCATGGGCACTACTTGCTTCCGACACTGTGGATACTGCTCTCACTTCGGATTTTTCAAAGCAGCTATGGCTGACTTTGAACAATCGCAGCTGCTCAGCACTCACTCCCACAGTTTTTTGTTAAACCACTATGAAGCCTTTTAACCTTCTCACAAATCACTATCTCAGACACACTGATTTTATTGAATTCATTGTGATATCAAAATGAACAGTAATTTTTAACCTCTTCAATGATCTTTGTTTCATGATTAATCATGTCACCCATTTCACTACATTAATCCTCAAAACTGTTGATAATGTGGACTTAATCATGCTGCACTCAGTCACTAAACCAGATGAGCGATGACTTGATTCAAATTTTGCAAAGATTTCTTTCTTTAACTCTTATTGCGCGGTTCTCACAGTTTTTCTCTTAGCTTTACGGCTGGTATCACTAACTTCTTTGGAGCCATAGTGATGATGTTTTATGCAACTAAATTGCTAAAAAACACAATGATGGAGGACGGAGGGAAGATGGCCACCAGATGGGAAGCCCACGCCCGGAGCTCCTGGAGATCGTAGCTATAAGAGCCCCCAATAAAATTTAAGAAAACCCAACTTGATAGCAAAGAGAGAGAAAACACTACAGTTCTCTTGACCAATAGACTCAATGTTCATCTATATTTCTCAGACTTATACATCCAGACCTTGAGGGAAGGCATTTATAATTAAGGGTTTCTGTGCTTACAGTGGTGGACACAAGGTCACCACGAAATGAGAGTGCTAACCACATCTGAAGTGTTGGTACAGGACATTCGTCATGAGGTCAAGTGCAAGCTGAAAATGAAGCCCCTTCAAGTCAAAAAGTATTTCAAATTTCAAGACAGTAACAGTAGACCATTGTGGCAGTCATGTGCTTATGTTAATTTTATAATTGAAATGGAGGGGTGGAGTCTAGCCTGTTAATCTGAAGATAGCCATTAATAGCCGATGAGGCCTCTATGGGGCATGGCTTTCACCTGAGACTCCAGGGAAATCTCGCAATATTTCCCTCGTGAAGATGAGAAGCTATCTTCCCCAGTTGTTGGGAGTTAGTTTCAGAGATGATTAACCACAGGCAACACAGAATGGCGGTGGCTGGGAGACTGAAGTAGCCGGTGGAGAGACCACACGGCTTAGCCCTGATAGAGCCGGACCTCTGAAGCTGGAGTGGCATGCTGTTGATGGACCTGAGCCCTGGAAGCGAGGAGCCATGGGGAGACCCCTGCCAGCGCCAGGATTCTGCGCCCACTGACCTATGACTTCCTGAGTCAGAAGCAGACTTTATAGACTTATTTAGGGCATATGGGTTATTATTGGACTTATGACTTTGCACTGGGCTGAATTGGGATGCCTTCTGAGGGTCACATTTTTTTTTTTTTGTATATAAACCCTTTCCTTATACCTTTAAAAAAAAAACCCGCAATGATGAAGATTGCAATGCACCAGCACAAGCACTATGTGTTGCATGAATGAAGTGGCGCTTTGACAGAAGTATTGCCCTTTTGTGTTCAAGATCAAACTCCATGTGTGATTCAGCTCAGGGGCGACGGATCTTTTCAACTTGGATTTTCCATTTGGTTATTGAACAAAATTCCAAACAACCCTTCGGGACTGGTGAGGGGTTGTCCATCATTGGAATCAGTTCCCTCACCTTATGCCCATTATGGGGGTTATCTGCCCTGTATTCCCTGTGTTTCCAACTCTTATCTGCACCAGTGTATATGCTCTGGTCTAGCTGAATTTGCAAGGTAGAATTGGGGTCATAGTAGGCATGGGGGTGGGAGTAGTAAAGAACCAGAGGAAAGATGTATGGTTCATTGGTGCTCTACTGTACCCAGACTGACTCATCTCTTCCTGGTGATCTTTCTGTGACAGGATGTCAAGTTATCTATAGCTGGGCTTTGGGTTTCCACTCCGCACTCCTCCTCATTCACATTGATATAATTTTTTTTTTGTTCTGGTTACATGCTGCTGTGTTTCTTCCATACAGGCTTTGCTGTTCTCATCTAGAGTTCCGCTTGTTTTTTTAACTTTGCTATTTGAGTAAGTCACTACTTACTTACAGTTTAACTTGCAGCCGTTCAATTACCAGGGTATCCTTGTCCTTTTCTAGAACCCAAAGGGTGAATATGCCTGCTACAATGATCCTAATCACACATCTTTGACCTTGTTTCTATCTGGTTAGACTTAGGTGGCCAAGGCTATGAGCTATAAGATTTCTGGGCCTTTAGACTCTGTTCTTTCAAGGAACATGTCATGTCTCACATGCCACATGAGAAGAACTTGTGAAAATCTCAGTGAATGAGTTTTATCTCAAACTCACCTTTAGCCAAATTCCCTCGTGTGAGCAGAAGCAGATGGCTACCAACTGAATGTTACAGAGCTGTGGTTGTTAGGCTTTGGTTAGATCTCTTGGGGCTTCCCAATGAATGGTGGTGGAAACGACCCCAAATTTACTATGTGAATGCCTTCTTTGCTATACTGTGCTATGCAGTGCAGATATCTGGGAGGCACGCTTTTTGTGAATGAAAGCTATTGAAAGTTTTGCTCTTTGACCAACACCCATTGTTGTGTGCGAATAGTGTCACGTCCCCTAAGAGTTTAATCTGTACAAGTCAGTGAATCATCCATCGCAGTTTGTAGTTGGCCTATACTTGTCTACTTTTCTCAGCAATGTTTTATATTTTACATGATCAGCTAAATTAATGACACTATCAATAGAATTACATTATGCCTTAGAGTAGTGTTTCTCAAACTTTCAAATGTCACAACCCTTTAATACAGTTCCTCATGTTGTGGTGACCCTCCAACCATAAGACTGTTTTCATTGCAACTTCATAGCTATAAAACTCATAACTATTGTGAGTAGGGCAATGCCCATGAAAGGGTTGTTCGGCCCCTAAAGGGGTTGTAATTCACAGGTTGAGAATCCCTGCCCTAGGGGGGGGTGATTGATAATGTTTTCTAGCATGAGATGATAATCATATCTCAAAAGTGAACAAAAGACATATATAAATCCTAGATATGTGAATGAATTTGAAACTGCACTTCCTTCTAGCCCCAATCTAATAAGAATTAGTTCGATGGCTTGGTGCTTAGTTTCATGAAGAGATCACTGATAATATGAGTGCGATAGCAAAGTGTGGTTTAGAAAGTGGGGCCATAAGGCGTTGTCTTAGAGACTACCTGCTTTGTAGAAGACTATGGATGACAGTGGGATCCCAAAATCCATTTTCAGGGTCCACACATAGATTGAGCCTCCAGTGATTTCCCTCTGAATGTAGTCGAGGGAAGGGAATAGTCTTTTGAGCAGACAGAGAGCACTGAAAGTAGGATTATGGCAGATGTAATTAGGTTAAAATGTAATGTCAATTGACACATTTGAAAGCTATTCCCATTTTTAAAAAAAGGGAAGAAGAAATACAGAAAAGGGAAAGCATATACAAATAAGCTTCTGACATATCCTTTCTAAGTGTATTAGGGGGTACTCTCCCTCCCCCTCCCCCAGAAAAGTTTTAAAAAGCTCTGCTTGGGAAAGCTTCCAAGAATATGTGTTTTTCCTGCCAGACAAGTATCTAGCAACTCACTTTGAGTTAGTTCACCCTCTGGCATTGCCTGGAAAGGTTCTCTCTAGTTTAGTGAACTTTTTGCTCAAACTTAGCTTTTTGTGTCTGTGCTAGGTAATTTAAGAAAACAGCTTGTGACTGGGAAATTTTGTTTCCTGCTCAGGAAAAATGCCCCAGAAACTGTTGTGATGTTAAACACAGTGTACAAGGACAGAGCTATGAGAAAAACCTGAAGTGTAGGAGTGATTTTCTCATTTCCAAAATGGTGAAATATTGATTGATGGCAAACCTCATTCTGGACGTCCATTAATTGTGTCTTGCGGCTCAGTTCAGCAAATGTTAACAAAGGATTGGGAATGAGAAGGGTCACTGCAAAATATGTACCCTGGGTTTTGACTGACCAAGGAAAAAGGCATCAAATGGAAACAAGTCTTGCTTTGAAAGAACAGCTCCAAAGTGATCCAGATTCTCCCCCCACCACCAAGATCATTAGTGGTGATAAAGCATGGTACTATTCTCACTACCTTGCAACAAAACATCAATCAAGTCAACAGAAGACAACATCATCATTTCACCCCCCAAAACTCATCAAGTGTTCAATTGTTGTTGTTTTTTTTTTTTTTTGATGTAAGGGGGATAGTGCATTTGAAGTTTGTTCCACTAAATCAGACTGTTACTCAAACTTTCTATTTAGAGGCTCTGAAAAGATTGCTTAACAGTGTGTGACCAAAAAAGGCCATATTTGAGGCAAAAGGAGGTCTGTTTTTGTCACCACGACAATGCACCTGCTTACACAGCCATCTCAGTGTGCCCATTTTTTGGCAAAAACATCATGCCTCTCTAGCACCTGACTCAACTGACTTTGGTCAGTAGAATTTCTTTTTGTTTCCTCAAATGAAGAGGGATATGAAAGGACCGTAATTTGACAATGTAGAAGAGGTGAATTTCATGTGGAATGTATTGGAGGCACGGTTGGGTTAATATTTAATGCCTTATCACTTATTTCTCTTTACCCATTGTAGTAAACTTGTTCAAATTTTAATATTTTGTGATTTCCTTTTGGTGGAAGTTTTTTTCTGTTTTACTTAGTGATTGTTGCTGTTTTTGTTACGTTTTACTGTCTGTGTAATCTGGGTTAGGTAATTCTATAAAGACAGGAACTGTATTAGTGGTTTTGGTGGAGCATGTCAAGAGATGTTAGGGAGCATTAGGGAGCTAATAACAATAAGTACAAGAAAGAAGATGTTCCAAAAGTGGTGATTGTACACTCTTTTTCATATGAATGCACTAGCAAATTATATGATGTGCTAATTGCATGACAATAAAATTGTTAAAAAGAATGCTAAAATCTTCAGTATTAGACATCTTAATATTAAGGAAACCAAAAGTGTCACAATTCAATTAAAATGTACCATTTTGATAAACAGAGAAAAGACTGAAGTTTTTAAGGAATTGATCTTATTTTGTATCCAAAAAGATCAATCTATCTTTGAAGACATACAACCAGAATGCTCATTAAAGTAGGCATGGCAAGACATACATCTCTCAAGAGTAGTACATAAGCGCTTCAGATCAGAACATAAAACCTTTGCAAAGCTATCGAGAATCTCACACCTCCCAAGCAACCTGAGGCTTGAGAAACCTCCCTTCAGCTGAACACCTATGGCATGGAGCTAGGTCTGTGGGACACAAGCTTAGATAAATGGTAAATCTTCTGGGAGCCACCTGCTGAAGGTCAGGGCCTTGTTAAGCACAACTCAGATCTGATAAAAATATTCCATGCTTGTTCTGGCATTAGGTTTCTTGTGCTCTTTTCTTCTGTTGGTTTTGTGTATTGGAAGTGTTTTTGGGGGGCTTTTTATGTGTATGTGTGTGTGATTGAGTGCATGTCCCCTTGTCTACTTGGATCTTTTGTTTGTTTTTGTTTTCCCTTTCCCAGCTTCATTTGACTGTACAATTGTCCTCCTGTGACGCGGCTACCATCATACTTCCAACAGCTATATCCTGGGGACCAAGGGTCACCACCCCACCCAGTATCACCACATCATAAAGCAAATATAACAATACTATCGTGTCACATGGACAACAGATGACTTCAGTTCATACAAAGAAACAAGATAAAAAGTTGAAAAATATACAGAGGAAAAAATCCTTTCCAAAGATGAAATAGCTTTATGACTATTAGAATACGAATTCAGAATGATTTATGTATTTTCAGTGGATAGAGAGAAAGGTTGAGGGACAGATTGGAAAAAATCCAAAGTGAAACAATCCTGTCACACTGAAAACAGAACTAAAAAGGTTAGTCTGCAATGAAGACAGTTATAAAATAAGTAGAGCCAATAGCGTAGATGAAAACAGAGGAGTCAAGCAGAATTCAAAACATTAATAAATAGCAAAGTAATCACAAAGAAGTTGGATAAACCTTATCAAAATTTTAAATAAGCAAAATCACAGAGTTCATAAATATTTAAAAAATCAAAGTAAAAAAAGAGAGAGGAGAATCTGCAACAAAATTAACTCAGTATTGAAAATTGAAAAAAAATCCCAAAGAGACCAACAAAACAACAAAAGAACACCCAGAAGAATTAAAACAAATAATACCAATCAATAATGACAAATAACAATACCAACTTTAAATTCATTAAAAGTATCAGTCAAGAAACACAGAGTAGCAAATGAATAAGAAACCAGTACCCCTGAATGTATTACTTACAGGAATCACAATTTAGACACAACAACAGAAATCTATTAACAATCAGAGGGAAAAATATATCAAACTTGTGAAAATACAAAAGAGCAGATGTGACAATATTTCCCATAAATATTAACTTGATTCAAATTAACTTCTAGACTTTAAGGAAAAAATCTGTGATGATAGAGAAGGAAGGGCATTGCATAATGATTAAAGGGTCAATTGAATGAGAAAACACAATCATAATAAATATATATACGCCCAAGGAAAGCTTAAAATACAAAAGCAAACTCTTAGGAATTTGAGATTAATAGACAATACTTGTGGGAGACATTAATACACTACTCTCACAAACTTTTGTTTAGACTGCTGCCTGAACTCTCTCTAACCTTGGCCAGTGTTCCACAAAGTCCTTAATGAGATTGTTTTATGTTGTCATTATAGAAAGCGGAAAATGAAAGGGCTTGAATGTCTTAGTAGAGGAATCACATAAGTGAAATTGGCACTCACTTTTATCCTTATCTTCTAATTAGAGTTTTGGATTTTTTTTCATTTTTTAAAAGCAGATGAATGAAGCGATCATACTGCTATAAAGACATTATTTCAAAAATCACATCTCCCCCACCTTTCATTTTTAGCATGATTCAATGTACAATTAAGCAACTAGATAGAATCTTTGTTAATTGAAGAATAGAAAGATAGGTGCTGTTCAGTGCAAAATTGGAAAATTTTTAAGAGGATAAGGCATAAATAGCTGTGCTTCATATATTTTTACCTAAGACTACTAAGAACTCCTTCAATGCAATCATTTATTGAGTCCTTTGGCAGATAGACTACTAGAGTCAACTTGATTTCCCCATAAGCCCCTAAATAACTTCGTGTGTTTCTCCCTATTGTTGATAACTGTGTTGATAAAATGCACCAATAGTCCATGAGCCGTTAGTAAAAGCCTTTGAGGAGCTATGAATTTGCTCTTTCTCACTTCTGATATAAAGTACTACATCCTTTGAATGTCTACTAACTTTCCAGATTCTAGAGCTTATCTAACCCTTTCATTTGGCAAAGAACCAGGTACTAAATTTTAAATCATATGATACTCATGTATTTTGTCCTTCATAGAAGAAGAAACTCTACCTACTGTTATTGTTCTGGGTGGGGGGGTGTCATTACGTGCTGTTGATGATGACAAGGATGTGACACTGTGCTATCTTCACCACAGCTTGTATGCTTGAGTCCATTGTGGCAGCAGCTGGGTCAATCCATGTTGTCTAAGTCCTTCCTCTTGTTTGCTGCCCCTCCTCTTTACAGCCATGATAGTCTTCTCCAGAGACTGGCCCCAACTTGTCCAAAATACATGTGACAGTCTTCTAATGCTAGTCTCTAAAGGTATTCTGCCTGTGCGTCCTCATAGTTTTGCTTGTGCTTTTGGCAGTCTATGATATTTCAAATATTCTTCACCGGAACCCGTGTTGCAAATACACCAATTCTCCTTGGGTCTTCCTTATTCAAGCCTGAACTTTCACATGCAGGTGAGGCAATTGAGAATACCTTGGCTTGGGTCGCACCTCAGCCATCAAAGTAGCATCCTTGCTTTTATCAAACTCAAAGAGGTCTTGTTCTGCGGATTTACCCGATGCAATGCGTCACCTGATCTCTTGACAGCTGTATCCATGATCATTGATCATGAATCTAAGAAAGATGGAATCCTTGACAACTTCTTCAATATTTTCTCCATTTATAGAGATGCTATTGGTCTAGCTGTGAGGGTGTGTGTTTGTGTGTGTGTGTGTGTAATGAATACTGAAGGCTTCAATCTTTTATTTTAATCAGCAAGTGCTTAGATTTTTCCTCCTGTCTAGTAAGCAAGCTCTATTTATGGCCACATCTGTCTCTGTGCACCTCTTTCTATTGTTTTCCTGTTATCCTATACAAAATATGTTGTGTTCAGAGACAGGGAAAAGGTGTGAGGTGAACATTCAGACATAACATGCATGGAGTCCATGACATCTTGGGACTACATTTCCCAGAACCTCTAGTCACCTTGATTGAAGTTCGTGAAAATCCTGTGTGTGTGTGTGTGTGTGTGTGTGTGTGTGTGTCCACCCTTAAAAACCCTGGATGTAGGTGACAGAATGAGTTTGTGGGCATGTATGTTTAAAAAATTGGAAAGATTCTGAAACTTTAATAATGCCACCCCTAACTATTAGACTCATGGGCAACTTCAACTTTCTTTTCTGTATTCTTCACATTTAAAAAAAAGAACATGTATTACTTTGAAGCAGAGAAAAGCACAATAAGTATAATTTTAAAAACAAAGAAAAAATAAAAATAAAAGCTTTGATGTGATGTGTTGGGCAAGAAATAAGGAGAGCAGCCATGTCGACTGCTAAAGCTTTCTTCCTCCTTGTAGTTTCTGAAAAAATTCTCTTGCGATCTTCCACAAGTAAATCCTTCTCTTGGTAAGAAAAGAATCTAATTTTAGTAACATGTTCTTTATACCATAACAACCACATTCCATGATTCGGCATATAGGCTGTGAGTTAATCAACCAAACATTTATAATACCACTAAGCCTTAAGTACTGTTTCTATATTCTTTAAATACCATTTCAATATTCTCAAGGATTTAATGCAGAAATTTGAGAATACTCTGTTGATGGGTAAGCTGGCAGTTGTCTACTTTCAGAGAATGGAAAAATTAACTTTCTACCTGTAGAATGCAATATAGTGAAATGTAGCAGAATTATGTATATCCTTTGAATCAGGCTGCATTAACTAAAGAAGCAAAACCAGCGATGTTTATATATAAGTGTATAGAGGGAAACACTTATTTAATGAAACTAGCTCATACAGTTGTAAAGGCAGTTAAGCCAATTACCAAATGCAGTTAAGTCCAGGCAATTACCAAGTCTTTGGTCAGATATTAGGTTGGAGGCATCTCCTGATCCGCATAGGTGCAGGGACTGCTGGACTCTAGATTGGCTAAAAGGCAACAGGCTGGTGATTACAGAGGTGAATATCTCCAAAGCTGACAGGCTGACAGGGAAACCACTGATGACCCCCATGGCAGGCTGGTAAAATGGCAGGGGACTGACTTAAATCCAAGGAATAGGAAATGAATGAGCCAGATCTAGGAAGCAGATCCATCAAAAAGCAAGAAAACTTTCTCACAGCTTCTACATCAAGAAGAAATAGACTACAATCCTGAAGAAAGTGCATCAGGGCTGTGACCTGATTAAGGACATTGCACTCTGCCCAAATCTTCTTACAGCTGCCTGACAGTTTACTCTAGTAGATCCCATCATGAAGTTGACTATATTATGTTAGATCAAATTATAGCGGATTACTAGGCAACAACTGTCAAGTCGCTGAAAACACCGACCCATCATATGATTTATGATAAAATAAATCATAATTATCACATTGTCTGGACCAGTAAGTCCCCTTCTAGGGATTTAATCTACAGGTGTACATGTATGAAATGACAGATATTCAATGTTCTCAGTGTTATTTTATTTGTATGAGATGGAAAAAAAATCTAAAAACCCTTATCAATAGGGGTTTAATTATGCCTCAAATCTACTCAGCAAGTAAAAAAATGAATTGGATGATATGCACTAAGGTAGAAAAGTAATCAGTGTGTAGAACAGTATATACAATGAAGAACCTCAAGTTGAATATACAAATTTCCAATAGGCAAAGGAGACCTGGTGAATAGTGAGTTAACTGCTGGCTGTTAACATCAAGGTTGATTGATGCAATTCACCAACTTCTCTGGAGAAACATGAAGCCTCCACAAAATTTACAGTCTCAGATACCCTCGGGGCCAGTTCTCATATGGCCCGTAGGGACACTGTGAGTTACTACAGACTCGATGGCAGTGAGTTTTGTGGACTCTAAGTAGATTGAGGACAGGACAAACTAGATAGAAGAGGGACCTGGAAATATGGTTTGTGACTGTATATGCTTTTATTTATATGGATTTATTTGTGATGGTATTGGTACGCTACTTACAAAAGTAAAAATGAAAAAAGTCAATGTTGATATATTTAAATTTTGTTATTGAAATCTGTAAAGGAATTTCTGACATCATGTCAATTTACAAGTACAAACCAAGGAAACAATGCAAATGGTGACCAAAGGAAAGCTCTGAAAGGTGGTAAGAGGAAGACATCTACCCCTTCCATTCACCAGCCAAGGTTCCCAGAGTTCAGCATTATCAGACTCTAGACAAAAGGATTAGCTCGAATGTCCAATATCAACAAATGCACTGGAGAAACACTCTCTTTTACCCAAGATCTACAGCCTCTTCACCCATTGAGAGGAATTCCATTAACAAAGAAATCTGATGCCAAGCATCTGAGAATCCTTTCCCCTGCTCAGAGAAAATGAGCTTGCCACCCACCACCAGCACATGTACGTCTGCCACAAGCTTGAGACTCCCTTCCTCACCAGGTTGGTCGGCAGTAACATTAGGGGGAATTCCCTTCACTGAAAGATCTTGCCCTATCACACTTTGTCAGCACACAGAGGGATTTTACCCCAACCAGAATTCAGCTAGCGAAGGAAGTATATTCAATCTCTGTGCTCTCGACTCTCTTACTCTGACAGATATTTGGGAAGTCTAGCTTGGGACTTCACTGATTTCTTTCCCTTCAGGCTACACAAGCATAAATGAGTGGGAGTGTCACGTCCCTGGGACCAGGCAAATGAGGGAGCCCAACATTATACTTGGAAAATTCTGAAAATTAAGCTCTCCTTAGGAACAAATTGTTAGTGTGCTAGAAATAAAGTTTAAAATAAGCTCCAAATTTTCCCAACATATAAAATGTCCAAAGTTAGGTGAAATCACTCATCCTACAATGAACATGAAAAATACCACCTTGAATAAGAACGACAATGATCTGGTACACATATCTAGATAAGTTAGAGATGAATATATTATTATGTCCATTATCAAATACACCAACAATCAATTGCAAAGCCTCTTTAAATGATTGAACGAATTGAAAATTGTTACCAAAAGTTTATCAAAAATAATCTAATGGAAACTATAGAATTCAAAATTACAGCACACACCCCCCAATCACAAATAGCCTCAGGATCCGTGTAGATATCATAGGGAACAGAAACTGTGAACTTGAGAATGTTTGGTTAATCTTAACAAGAAAGAAAACCTCAAAGTGCCACCCCCGAAACAAAACCATGCCCACCTAGACAATTCTGACTACTAACACTCCCTGATTCAAAGAACTCCCTATAGGACAGAGAATTGTCCTTTGTAAAATTTCAAAATCTTTCCAGAAGCATATTGCTTCTCGCATGGACCTCTTGGCTAGCAATTGAGCACCTAATGACTATGTCATATCATTAAGGATCATATGGTAGGGAACAAAAGCAGATTTAAGGAAAAATGAAAAATGCTTTGCTACAATAACAAAATATGAAGCATTTTTTGTAAGCATAGTACCAAAAGGAAAGAGGAGAGACTGGGAATGAAGAATATGCAAAGAAATAATGCCTGAAACATCCCACATTTGGTGCAAAAAATTCTAAGTCTGAGAAAATTCCTGTTAGAAATTAAAAAAGGAGAGACATTTTCATACAAAGGAAAACCGAAAGAATTTGTCTTCAGTGGACCTAGAGTTACAGAATAAGTAAAACTGCCCTAGCAGGAGCAATCTCTGTGCTTTAGGAAGAGAGAAGTCGGCTTGTGTGGAGTACTGTGATTAAAAAACAAAACATAATATACAGGGCACAAAAATAAAATATATTAATGTGGATGCCGAGACGGTTTCCATGAGGAAGGTAAAATCTTAATTAAGCTTTGAAAAATTGCTAATCTGGAAGATTAGACAAGGGGAAAGACTACAGCTTTCGTACTTTGTTTTAAAATAGCAATTACTCATGACAAGTTGCTATTTCCTTTCGCTTCATCTTCTTGCATTTCTAATTGAGCAATTCACTAGCTGATGGATGATTTAACAAAATTTTACCTTAGATATCTAAGAAACACACATATTGTGTGTTTCTTAGGACATGTTTTGGAGTGTACGCCAGTTAAAACTGGTGAAACTTACTTTATTAAAACAGGAGCAAGTGCAGTAGGTCTGCTTCTTGTTTACTTGTTTGTTTGTTTGTTTTTAAAAATTTGAAGTTCTATTCCATATTTCCAGAGTTCATGACCAGAATAGTTAGGAGTGCTAGCCAGGCATCATCTAGTTCATTTGGCCTAAGGATTCTTGTAGAATATTCATCCTGCAGATTACTTTCTTGCTTGAGTCTTTAGTTTCCTTGATAACCTTTATTCCAGAAGAATAGAGATCAGCAATAGTGTTTTAGATGCCTGGTCAAAAGTTGTAAGACAAAAGAAAATACTCAACAAATTAGGATATAAAATATATTCTTATGAACTCTGTTATACCAATTGGTCAATTGGTTTATAACAAAGCCACAGGGCTTGGTTCTTAATCTTTCAAACCCTGATATAGGCTTATAACATTTTATAAGAAGCTAAGTAGCTTTTGTAAACATCTACTCTGTACATCTAATATATTTCAAATGATTATACTAGGAATTAATGCAAATGACTATGTCCTTGAGTACTAGAAGAAAAGCTGGCAGTTTAAACCCACCCACAAATGTTTTAGAAGAAAGCCTAGCTGAACTTATGCCTAAAAGTCAGAACTCTGAAACCATAAGAACTATAGTTCTACTTCACACAAGGTGGGTCAACAACAGTCCAAATCAACTCAGTAGTAACTTAAAAAAGGTTGGAAGACACAGGAGAACCTCTATAAAAACTATATACAGGTGTATAAGTAGGCCCCAACTGATAATTCAGTCTGTCATAAATCATGTCTTCCCCCCAAGTTTTCCTTGTTATTCTATTTTCATGATCAGTATCTTTATATATCCAGTGTTACTTATCTTTGCAAATTGAAATATCACAAATATTTGCAGATATATTCTAATGCATATATATGTGTGCAAATATATATCTATATATACACATACATACATACTGGGTAGACTAGAGAAACAAATTCAGTGACACTCACACATATAAGAAAAATCTGTATATCAAGAAAGCATCCCAGCTCAGTTCAACTCAAGTTCACATCCAACACTTGTTGATAAGTTCCTCTTCAGATTCACATCATCACATGTAATGATGCAGAATGCAGGAAGATGAGTGTGGAGTGGTGTGGGTCCCAGGTTGATGGAAACATGGCATGACTCTGGCAGCTCTCAGGATGTCCAGCAAGCAAGAAGGGAAAGGCAGAGAGAGGAGTGGAGGGTCTTAGGGTCCGCCTTAGAAGATGTCCTCAGCCCCAAGAGATAGGCTATTTGACAGGTTGGACTCCACCCCTACCTACACTTCTATACATCTTTAAGTTGACATAAAATTATAGCTCACGTACAGATGAATCATTTGTATATGCATCTATATATAGTTATTAGGTAATCTCTATTCTGACTCATAGCAACTGTAACAGACAATACACTGCTCAATCTTTATAACTGCTGCTATGAAGAGGCTTCTAAAAGTTTGTGGAAATTTTCCTTTATATTTTAATCCTATTTCCCACAATTTTTTTGAAGCTCATTGCATATTTCAGCCGGCTGTTGTGGCCATTGTTTGAAACCATTTTCTGGAGGGGCTTCCTCTCATTTTAATCATCAGGATATTCTTCCCTATGAACTAGACCCTCCTCATTTTAAGTCCAAAGCATGTGGCCAAGTCTAGATGTCTTTCTTGTAAAGAGTATCTGGTTCCTCTTCTCCAAAGCAGATTTGTTTCTGCTTCTGGTATTACAGCATATATTCAATATTCTTTGCCAACAACATAATTCAAAAGAAAAATTCTTGTCCAGTTTGCCTCATGCACTTTTTACTTTTCTTGTGCAGATAAAGCAATTGAAAATACCAGGGCTTGTTCCAGGTTCACCTTATTCCTCATAGTAACATTTTTCTCTTTTAAAAGGTCGTGTGCAGCAGATTCCCCAGTGCCGTAAGATGTGCCAGCCATTGATTATGGGTACAAGTAATGTAAAATCTATGACATTTTAAATCTTTTCTTCACTTACAATGTGTTGCTTATTTACACAGTTGTAGATTTCTAATTTTTTTTTCTTTTTGCTGAGGTGCAATCTATAGTGAATGAATTCTGTAGTCTTTTCTCTTTATCAGTAAGTGCGTCAAATACTCTTCACTCCTGGCAACAATGCAGGTTATTAATCTTCCCCCAAGTGCTGTGTTCCTTTTCATATTATCTATCTCCTTGAATTATTTACTCAGTATACAGATTAGATATACATAGCAAGAGGATAAAATCCTGCTATACTTTTTTCTTTAATTTTAAAGCAGCAACAAAATTTTGTTCTATTCATATTTTTTCTCCTTGGATGTATAGGTTCCATTCACATAGACACAATGAAGTGTTCTGTGATTCGAATTCTTTGAAATATTATAAGTAAATTTTTATGATCTACACAGTCTTTGAAGAGTCAATAAAACCCATGTAAACATATTTTTGGCATTCTTTGGTCTCAGTCAAGATCCATCTGACCTCCTCCTCCAGATCTGGTTAAAATATCTGCTGAATACCCTGTTTATGCACTGCTACATGCAATTTTTAATTGTCTTCAGTAAAAAAAGTATGGTACTAAAGATGCTGTAAAATAATATACAAACTCTCCTTTAACACTTTGATGGAAGGTTAGGCACAGATATAAAATCTAGTCATTTGGCAAAGTAGCTGTCTTCTGAATTTCTTCTTATGGATCAATAAGCCTCTCTAGCCTTGTATGAACTTGTTGAAACACAGGAGCTGAGATTATATCATTTGGGGGAGGCTTTTTAGCAGTGTCTTCTTGCTCATATGCTACTTCTGGAAGTGGATCAATGTCAACCAATTATTTGGGGTTCAGGGATTTCATGTATTTCCCCCCCCCCCCCAACTTCTTTGGACGTTTCTGTATTGCTTAACATCTTTCCCATTTTATTTTATTTTTTGGGACTCTCAAATGGGCTCTGATTATATTGTGTAATGTACAAAGGAATGAAACACTCTTCAAGCCTGGGCCATCTTCATCACTATTATGTTTGAGCCTGTTGTTGTAACCATGTGTCAACCAACCCTTTTAAGGTTTTCTCCTTTTTGCTGAGCTTATACTGGGTATGATATCTTTTTCCAGGTACTGGTGTCTTTTGATAATGTGCTCAAAGTAAATGAGATGAAGACTTACCATCCTTCCTTCGAAGGAGCCTTCCTACAAGGCAGGTTTATTTGTTTAGCACTATATTGTACTTTGACTATTCTTGCCAGTCCCATAATTCAATTGCATCAATTATTCTGCTGCTCTAAATTCACCATTCTTATCACATGGATGATTGTTTTCACCAATCTTCTTTTTATTATTTCAATCAAATGTTTGGAAATTTCTATCTGAATATGGATACTGACGCTGATTTCATTGAAATTATAGCCATAGCTTTCTATATAGCTGCTCTGAAGTGTAAATGATAAAATTGATTGAGAGTGGTCTTATTATCAAATTAAGAGTTTCAACTTTATATGTAGTACATATTGCTAATGATATTTTTGTTAGGTGTCAAAGACTTGATTCCAACCTGTGTCATTGTCATAATCACCCCTATGCCTGAGCTCATTGTTGCAGTCACTTTGCACATCCATCTTCTTGAAGGCCTTCCTCTATTTCATTGGCCCTGCACTTTACCCAGCATGATACTCTTCTCCAAGACCGATCTCTTCTGAAAAATTGTTCGAAGTATGTTAGAGGAATCCTTGACATCTTTGCCTCCAAGGAGCACTCTGGACATACTGCTTCCTGGTTTGTCCATTTAACAGTCATTGGTACTTTCTATATTGTTCTCAAACATCAATGTGGATCTGATCCAACAAAGACAAAATGCTTGGCATCAACCTTTTCTCCATTTATCATGCTCATTAGGCATCTGGGACCTACAACTCACAATGATCGGATATTACTGTATACCAGCATTTACATCCAAGTTAAATAAAACAGAAAATAACCTGCTGGAGAGGCCATCAGTACCCTTACACTGCTGGTGGGACTGTAAATACCTGCAACCACCGTTGAAAGTGGCATATCACCTCCAATAAGTGGAAATGGAAGTTTCATACAACCCAGTATTTCCGCTACTGGATTTATATCTCAAAGATATATAATACTAACAGACATACAAACACATAAACAGTGATTTCACAATAGCAAGATGAGAACATCCTAAACTCTCATTAATAGAAGAATGGATATGGAAACTGTTACATACCCACAATCGAATACTCAGCATTGCTTAAAAAAATAATGACATTATGAATCACTTCATCACATGAATGAACCTGGAGAATATTATGCTGAGCGAAATGAATCAATGACAAAGATAAAAATATTATAGGGACCACAGTTGAAAGAAAAAATTATTTAAAATTGACAATATGAAAACTGTAAAGAAATAAACTTTAGAGACTGACAAGTGATTGAGGGCACTGGAGTAGGATGAATCAAAGGGCTGTCCTACTGATGGGTGTTAGAGGGGAGAGCAGGTCATAGGAGAGGAAAGAGAAATCAAGAAGAGAACCTACAAGAGAGAGATCGGAAAAAAGTAGGGGGCTAGAAACAGAGAAGGCAATTGGAAGGTTTGATAAGTTGTTAGACTCTGTTTGTTTGTTTGTTTGGGGTGCACAACATCCTTCATAGTCCACAAAAGAAAGACTCTATGTGAAAATCCCACTAAGTGAATCGGATTTTACCAGAAATTCACCACTGGAGCCACTGGAGATAAGGCCAGAGTTCTCTGGTGTGAGAAGCAAATGGCTATTAGTCCTAGAGCACAGAATTGGCAGATACTGAACTTTGCTTCAAACCTCTTGCATTGAGGGTGCCCAATGAATGGTAGACCAGAAGTACGATAGCCTTACATTTTTTTTAGACTTACAATTTTAGTGTCTTCCTTGTTTGATTATGACATGTCTTAGTCTGGAGGGTGTGGCTCTGCTGTTTGGAATGGACGCTATTGGAAGGTTTGTCTTATTATTAATCCCCATAGTTTAGGTAAGTAGTGTCCAGTTTTTTAAGAGTTTAATATGCATGCATCAGCAATAGCTGGCCTATATCATCTTAATTTCCTTTTCTCAACAATGTTTTAAATTCTGTACCATTAGCTAAATGAATGACACTGTCAGCGCACAATGGCCATGCAGTGGGCTGTTAACTGCAAGGTCAGCCATTTGAAGCCACCAGCCATCTCTTCAGGGGAGGAGGAGGCTTTCCAAATTGGCGAGGTTGTCCTGGTTTGGCGACTGACTGAGACAGTTCTACAGTACCCTATACGATCACATGAGTCGACGTTGATTTGATGGCAGTGATTCCCCAGAGGAATGATTGATAATGTCTCCATCATAAAATAACAATGATTTCACTAAGGTGAATTGGAGACATATATAAACCCTAGATGCATAAAGGGATTTGAAGCTTGCACTTACTTCTAGCCCCCAGTGGAGAAATAATCATTTCCTATGATATGGCCTTGTTTTATGCTTATCTTCATGAGGAGATCATCGAAGATATGGGTGCTATCGCTAGGTATGGCGAAGAAACTAGAGTGTGTTTGGCTATCAGAAAACAGCATATGGAGTCTGAAATGCTTCTTTTTGAATAAGCAGTCATCCAACTGATGTGTCAATTAAATCCTCAAAGAAATTCACCCACCATTGTGATTGTGCATAATGAAATCCAAATCTAAAGGAGGGAATGGTATCAGAATTTAAATTTTGATTTTTTTGGATTATGGGGCTTTCTATTCCCATAAACAATTACAGTCTTGGAAACTCACAAGATCAGGTCTGCCCGGTCCTATAGAGTTGAGTGGACACCTTGATGGCAGTGATTTTGGTCTATGGTTTGGGTGATATCATGGGGGAGGGGCGGGTGGAGTGAAAGAGAGAGCAAGTAATGATGATTACAAGACTGAAGAAGATATTCTAAAACTGAATGGGGTGATGGTTGTACAATTCTTCTCAAGTTGATTGGACTATTGAATTGCATGATGTGTGAATTAAAAGTCCATAAAACTGTTGGAAAAATGAATGGTTATCTGATGTATAAATAAATAAAGATATACCGCTTACAAGTCAGGGAGCATAGATGGTGGAAGATAGATGCCATTTCAAATGAAGGTGTGTCAGGAATTAAGAAGCCCAAACGAAAAAGACAGGGGTTTAGTTTTCCCAGAGAAAGGTTTCTTTTCGAGCCAGTGCTCTGAATACTGGCCTCGTAAATGGTGAAAGAATGAGAGTTCTGTTTTTTAATGTTAAATAAATATTGTATTCTCATTATATTTGACATACCACTTCTTTGCTATCTGTCACACCAGAGCTAATGGAGACAATAGTATGACCAGTGTTATACTTTAGGTGCTATTCAAACCTAAATAATGTGGATTGTATAGAAGTTTGCAAAGTTAAGCAGAATTAAAGATGAATTATGACTTTGTTATTGTCTTCATTTGGAGATGAATTATGGCTAAAGAGGTGTGGTTAAGTTGCAAATCCACAAGAGATGGATTGTAATGACCAGGTTTTTAGTTTAGTTTAGTTTTGCTTGGCTCTTTAGCGTCTTTATTAAAAAATAATAACACAGAGTGACCCAGGGCCCCTTGATCCCCGTGGGACTCGATCAGTTCAAGTGGCACCCGCCCTCCCTCCGCCCACCCCCACCTCGGCCCTGGGGGGCGAGGTAGAAGTCAAGGTTCTCCAGACCCGCATCTGAAAGTCACTGAGTCAAAGAGGATGCGGTTCTGCTGCTTCAGCAGGTGAAAGGTGAGGTCGAAGGACAGCTGGGGTGGTTCCTTCTGGGCCTCTCCTTTTTAGCCCCAGGTCCCCATCTGCCGGGCCAGGCGCTGTGCGGGAAGAGCTTCTCCAGCAGCAAGGGCAGCGCGCCTGGCCCCACCTCTTGGCCCGGCTCCAGCTCAGACTCCTGTCCGGGACCCTGGCCGCCTCTGACTCCAGCGGCTGCTCCGGGGCTCCAGCCGAGCCACGAGCAGCAGCGCCACGAGCAGCAGCGCCACCAGCAACGCTGCGTGTCCCGCCCGCCTCGTGGTGCCGCTGACCCTGGACACACCCGGGCAGCTCAGGGCGGCAGCCATAGGGGGTTCCTCTTGCCTTCCGAGCCCAGTCAGGCATCCCCGCTGGCCCCCTCGGACTGCTTCCCAGAGTCTACCACCTTCCCTCCAGCCCTCTAAGCAGCCGCGTCCTGGCCTCCCCTGCCCCC